>JASAMX010033737.1:22500-41265 GCA_030248175.1 Microlaimidae sp. YZB2_3
ATTAATGCCAGCAGTTCATTTCAAATTTATTTTCAAATACTTGAAATGATTTAAACCAAAAATTAAAATAAAATATAACAATTTATATTTGAAAAAGTCATTTATTGTGCCAAAAGACATTAAGAAATCATGAAAAAATTACTTTCTGTGATAATATATGTTTTTTACCTATGTTTTTATATTAATATACTCATTTAGAATAAATATTAGATATTTTGTATAAAATTTTGGTCCATATTATGTAAATTACAAAATGAACTGACTCAGTTTACCGCATTTAAACTAAAATGAAATTCAAAACATTGAATGTTTATTCTAGTTCTATTTCTTACCGACTTTAGGCCGCGTAATAAAATTATATCAAAATACAATGGACATTTCCGTTATTGTTTTTTTTTATTTTTTATAATTATTAAGCGCGGCGGCTGTCGCGACCGCTCTGTCCCTTCTGCAGTGCCGTTGAGTTTAATTTTTAAGTTTATAAAAAGGTTTTGAAAGTTCAGCATATAAAATGAAGCCACGTTTTAGGTTTTTTGCAACTTAAATCGATTGCCACTTAAAAATTTTTTAAATTGAATTTGTGATGTTGATAACAGAAAAGCCCAAAATTAGGGTAACTTTGGTGTCTTGTCACACCGGTTCTGCAGTTTTCAAACCAAAATTAAGACCCACTCTCTGTTTAGATAACTTATAGTGATCGTGAGGAAAAAAATGGATTGATTATAGGGGTCTTAATAAAATAACTAAAAAAACAATCTTTTCCATTACCCAAGATTGATGAAGTCTTGGATGCATTACGCGGTGCGGTATATTTCTCCACCCTCAATCTACTGTCAGTATACCGGAAAGTAGAAATGAAGGAGGAGGATAAAGAGAACACAGCTTTTGTCAGTCCTACAGGAGGACTTTGTGAATTTAATGTCCTTCACTTTGGGCTGTGTAAACTACATTTTTTACCCTGTTACATTCTACCTTTCAACAACTAATGCAGCTAGTCCTCACAGGTCTTTGGTGTCTACTTTAGTGAACTCCCTATTCCATATGAGGATGCCCGAGGGTCGCCATTGCAATCAGCCAAATTGCATCAATCCACATTGCCTTCTGCTCCTTCAAGAGGAAGTGTCAGTGCCAAATACATCTGCAGCGCATTCAGGCTATCAGAGCTGGGGAGGTGCCACTAATAGCGCCACGGCTGGGCAATTTTTTGGATTATTCACGTCCCAAGCTTTTGGTCGTGTTCCACCCAGTGGGCAATCAGAACCCTCTGCTTGTCCCCATTCAAACACCTTGCCAAACCCTCTCCCTATCCAACGTTGCTTCTGGGTTGGCCAATACCACTTTTGGCCATGCTCTATCTGTGGGTTCAAGCACATTGTTTGAGGCCACGACGTCAGTGGTCTCTGCAAGTATTTTGACTACAACCGCGCCGGACCTTCCACCAACAGAATTTTGATGATAAGACCGACAAGCCCAGAACCCATCCTAGCCCCATCGCAGGAAGATATGGCTGACATCTATGAGGCCGCTCTCCCTAGTTTCGCGTCACCTAATCCTCTCAATAGCAAAGAGAGCGATGATGATAATGGAAGCGCCACCAAGCAACAATAAAACTATTATTTCTTTTCTTTGTGTTGAATTAACAAACAGTTTTCTCTTAATCATCTACTGCTCTAAACAATTTTTTATAACTTGCTACTAGTAATCTACAGACAATATTTAATTTTTTGTTTTCATTTAATCAAAGAAGCTTTATTGCAAGTGATACAGACGCTCATTTCAAATTGCTGCTATTTACCATACTTTCCATGATATTATTTTTGCTTTTTTTGTTTTCTTTTTGTAATTGAATACTTGTCATTACTATTTATTACCAAAAATACATAACATAATAATAAAGGAAAAATATGTTACTTCATATATTTCTCAGACACATTAAGTGATCTTATTAGGGGCGCCCTAATAAGAGCGCGCTCTTATTAGGGAACTTGGATGTGCTAATTAGGGCCCTGTTTCTGAAAGGAGGGCCCTTATTACAACGTGTAAGCGCTCTTATAAGAGCGCGCCCTAATAAGAGCGCGCTCTTATTAGGGCGCGCCCTGATTAGCACACCATGGCCCTTATAAGGGCGTGCCTTAATTAGCACACTTATCGATTTTCAAAAAAAGAGATTATTTATAAGTCTGTTTTATGCGACTATTATCATAGCTGCAATGGCTCAGTGGTAGTCATTTGGCCTACCACTGAGCAAGTAACGGGTTTGAAACTTCTGAACGGATAGACTTTTTGTATTTTTTTTCAAAGAATCGTCAATCTTATTTTTTTATTTCATTATTTTTCTTTTATTTTAACATAAATAGACCATCAAAAAATAGTCGTTTATTTCTGTTATTTTTTTTTGGAATTGATACTTGCATTTGGTACACTATAACAATTGAGTAATTTAGCATTCCAATTTTATTTTTTGTTTCAACCAAAAAGGTACAAAAATTTTTTTTGTTGAAAATTATGGCATGACCCTAAATTGATAGGACTCTCGTAGTAAAATTCGTTTTCTTAAAAACCACTGTTTCATGCTCCCTTGTATTTTTTCTATAAAATTAAGACTATTCGCATTTTAGTTAATACACAAGTAAATCTTATCATTAAAAAGCAAGTATAAGGCAAGTATTATCATTTATTTTCACAAAACTCTAAACAAGGTAGTTTCAAATCTTTTTTTATTATTTGGTTCATATTTCAAATGGATTAACATTTAAAAATTTTTTAGGTTAGTTTTCTATTGTTATGGTGTGCCAAATGGGATAAGTATAATTTCGAAAACACAATAACAAAATAAACAACTATTTTTTTGGTGGGCTACTCATGGTAAATTAAAAAAATAAAACAAAAAATAAGATCGACAATGTTTTGAAAAGAAAAAAATACAAAAAGTCTAACGTCCGCAGGTTTAGAACTCCTCACTCACTCAGTGGTAGGCCTAATCACTACCACTGAGCCACTGCATGTACAATAATAATCGCACAAAACAGACTTATAAATATTTTTTTTTGAAAATCGATAAGTATGCTTATTAGGTCGCGCCCTTATTAGGGCCATGGTGTGCTAATAAGTAGTCCATGTGTCTGAGAAATATATGAAGTCACATTTTTTTCCTTTATTATTATGTTATATATTTTTGGTATTACTGTGTATTGTCTTATAATACTGTATTGTTCATGTTATTACTCATCTTTACTGTGTTTTTCTAGTGTATGTGTTTATTTTTTTGCTATGCGTTGTGAAAGCAGGGCCACTGCAGGTACCATATTAATTGTTCAATGTGGCTTTTCTGAAGTGACCATCTACCTGTAAAACCAAAAGGGACGCAATCTCTCTTAACATATTTATGACTTTTGGTACATTGAAATTTGAATAATTTTTGGTTTTTTTTTTAATTTTTTTTTTTGTTTTTTTTTGTTTTTTTGTTTTTTTTATTTAAAATTTTGTGCGGTGCGGTTGCTTATTTTGAATTGAAAACATCAAGAGATTTTGGCTAAAATTTAAGAAGACTCAGAAACTGTTCAAATTTGTATTTGCTGTTCATGTGATTGTTTTAAAATGGAAAGAGCTGGAACTTTAAAAAAAAAACTTCAAAGCCATTAAACCTCCAAATAGTTTTAAAAGTTATGAATGAACTGGAAGAAAATAGTTGGTATGAATTATGTATGGATAGAAAAGTATGAATGAAAAAAGAACAGTAGTATATGAATTAAAATGACTTTTTCTGATGGAATAAAATTTGATAAAGGCCCACTGCCAGCTACTGATTTAGTGTTTATATTTTATTAATTGATTCAAATAACTTACTAACATGGTGCTAACTTTTTTAAAGTGCATACTATAATGCTTTAGTGGGTTTCCGGCGTGTTGCAAAATAAATTTATCTTATCTACCTTAACTTTAACATTTCACAAGCATTTATCGTAATTTTTATGTTATTTATGAAACAAACAATAAATAAAAGACTAGTTGTGACTTTTCTTTATTATTCATAAGTATTTAATAGTTTATTACTTGTGACTTTGACCGTACATACTTTGTGCACATTAACGCTTCAAAAAAAATGATTAAAAAATTTTGTAAATATAATTTAGTTTATATTTATTATATTAATCGTTAAAAAGTATATTATAATTTATTAATTTTGTATCGCGACATCGGTTTCTTGAGTACCGATATAATATATTTCAAAAATCAGGTAAAAATTTGATAAATTAAATTGAATTATGATTAATTTGACCCAGTTTTTTTGTTATTAGTTATAATTGGCTGAAGTTTTAAGTCAGTAGTAGTTGTTTTTATTAATATATTATATCAAATAAAATAGATTTTCTATATATTTTTAAAAGTGAATGAGTTATCGTTGACTTAATTGACGCTTTTGATGTCTTGAAGCTGTTTTCAAAAGAATTATTTATTTATTAATGTAATGGATTTTTATATATATTTAGTTACATTATAATTTTACTGTGGTTATCGTGTATATTAAATTTTAGTATTTAAGTATTTGCTAAATATTCTCTGGACCTCCGCAGTGCTAAAACAATTACTTTCAAAATAGTATACCCTCATATCAAGACTACATAAAAAAGCAACGATGTACTATAAGTTTATTTTATATCTGTGCATCGCTTTAACAGAAATTTAATCCTGTGCGAGTTCATATTCAACTCTTACAAACAAAGAAAAGCAAAGTTTTCAAAGCAAATTACTAAGGGGTTGTTAACACTGGGAGCAATTTCAAATTTATCCCCATGGGTTTTATTTATGATTGAATTATATCTAGCTGACGCTGAAAATTAGAATGCAGACATGAAGGAACCATTTAAAATTGTGCGGTAATGACGTGTTTTTTTAAACAAATAAGAACGCAGACTTTTTTTTTGATTCCACATTTTCAAAAAACATACAAAAACTAACCAACTTTAGCCCTTAAAAAAATTTGCATTTTGGTTACAAATTAAGTAATTTGATAAATAATTTTTAAAATACAGTTTTTAATCTTTGTTATTAATCCGCTCTAGTGAGAAATTTTGAAAGTTTTTGTTGTTAAATAGTCGATTCAATACTGCATATATTGCCGTCAGCTAGACTTTATTTGCCTATAATCTCTGGTCCTTCATTTTCCCTGTTTTCAATTTTCCACCAAGGAAAAAAGTCAAATGTTGATCACCAAGGTTAAAACAGTTCACGGTTAAGAAATGAATAATTTATATTAGGGTAGCTGATTTAATTTCGGCCACCTTTTTATTTTTTGGATACGTTTTTTCTGGTTTTTCTAATCGAGCCAAAATTTGGTCAAAAAATTAAACGATAGCTATTTTTGTTATTTCAGTGCTAAATTTTAAAATATCTGTTACACTTAAAAATTAGTGGAGGTTTAAAGTTTTATAGTGGCCGAAATTAAGGCGCCAGCAATTAACTTCGGCCACCTAGAAAAACCTGGCTATAGCTATTGCCAATAAAAAATTTTTAATTGCAAGTTAATCTTTAGGAATTGTTTTTGGTACATATAACTTAATTTATGTGCGGAGATTTAAATATACCCCATATAGACTGGCAGCTTATACAGTATTATACAAAATTCAAATCATACAAAAATTTATAAAATAATAATGGAAGGTTTAATTAAAATGGGCTTACACTATATGTGTCGAAACCGAGACATCCAAAGGCACATAATAACCTTGCATTGTTTTGTGCAACGACAGTAATATTGTTTATGATGTGAATATAAGTGAGCCCTTCATGTCAGTTAGCGATCACCTTAGTGTATCATAAAAAATAAATTTTAAGCTGCAGAAAAACAAAAACTCCAAGTATAAAATTAGAAATTTTGAGAAAGGAGGCTAATTATCTATTAATAATTATCTTTTGAATTTCGATTTTAATTTTATTTTTAAAAACTTCTCATTCTATTGATATTATACGAAAAAAATCTTGAAATTCAAAATTATTGTATTGATAAATGGGTACATCTAAGCACCAAAAGTAATCGTTCTCTACCATATCCTGATTATATTAAGCGTCTTAAGAACAAGAAACGTCGGCTTTATAAACTAGGAAAAAAATCACACGTAGGAAAATCCTTATACAAAAAATGCGCCAATTTATGTGAACAATTTGTTTATGATTTTCACGAAAATAATGAAAATAACGTTGTTCAATTGGGTAATGTGCACAAGTTTTTTAATTACGCAAAATCTAAAATGAAATCTACAACACAAATTACGCTGTTAAAAAAATTGAACGAAACTTTTGTAATAAAATCTAAAGAAAAAGCCAAATTAGTAAACAAATTTTTAGGAAGGATTTTTGCAGTGAACGAGGATTCTATTCCTCAATTCCCACCCAGAGTTGATGAACACAAAGGCATAATTTCAGTTATGTTCCATGAGAAAAAAATGCGCAAAAAATTAAAAAAAAACTGCAAAATAAATTGTCCAATGCCCCTGACAAGTTACCTTCTTGTACTGTACCAGTTACCTTCCTGTACCCTATATCACGTGTGGACAAACAGCTTCTTTTTTAACCACTTGTGCTCCGGACTTTTTACCACTTGTCCTTTTAACCACTTGTGCTATAACGGAGTTATATCTACTGCTACTTTACACTTCAAAGAAGTTTTTGTTGACACTTATTGTGCAGTTCAATGTCCCATAGGTGTAATTCAGTTTCATATTAAAGAAAAATTAATATTTTTAGACAAAACACAAATTTCCCACGTAAGCAATATTATTGGTGGAAATAAATCATTGGAAATAAATAAATGCTTTAATTTGTACAAACTGCGTTTTGCACAGACCTTGTCGACCAAGGAGTGCCGATTGGCACAAATAAAATAAAGGGTTTTATAATATAATATTTGTGTCTTTTAAGTTATTCTAGTTATTCTATAAATTTGTATATAACCCACAGAATATATTTAAATTTTGTTCAAAGTAATCTGTAGAATGTTTTGACTTAGCTGACAAATCTGCCACGTAAACTTCTTCAGTGTTTAAGTTGTAAAAGAAAGAAGACGACATCCAGTTTAAATTGTCCATCTTTTTACTGCTGTTTGTTATTATAAATAAAACTATGTATTTACAATAAATAAACTTTATATATGCAATAAATCTACAAACTAACCGCAGAAAATTACAACAAATAAATAATGGCATGGTGGTGTTTTTGGCATATAAATTTTTGCATATTTTACTTGTAATTAAAGCAGAGAATGAATTATGGCATACAGGTGGTTTGGCATACAAATTTTCACATGTTTTTCTTTTTTTGGATCTAAAGTTATGAGGGTTGTAAATTTTAATTTGCATAATAATATTCCTCTAGGAGCCAATCCATCAATTTTGTAATTAAAGTGAGGAATGAATTATGATATAAAGGTGATTTGGTATACGATTTTTGTGCAGATTGCTTTGTTCAATTTAAATTTATAGGAGTTGTTATTTTAAGGTTGCATAATGTTTTTTTGTTTAGGACCCTTACCATAACTTCTTAAATTAAAGTGGGGAATGAATTATGGAATGCAGGTGTTTTGGCATACAAACTTTCGCATATTTTACTTTTTGCGATCTAACGTTATAGGGGTTGTAATTTTAAATTTGTATAATGCTTTTTTGTTTAGGACTCAATTCATAAGTTTTAGAATTAAAACGTGGATTATGGCGAGTTGTTTTGGCATGTCGCTTTTTGCATAAATTATGGGATGTTGTTTTAGCATATAAATTTTCGCGCAGATTACTTTGTCTGAACTGAAGTTATAGGGGCTGAAAATTTAAATTGGCAAAATGTTTTTTTTTTGTTTAGGACCCAATAAAAGCAGGGAATGAGTTATGGCATAGGGGTGTTATGGATTATTAATTTTTGCGCAGATTACTGGTCTGATCTAAAGTAGCAGGGGTTGTAATTTTAAGTTTGCATAAAGCTTTACCGTTTAGTTTCCAATCCATAAACTTCAAAATTAAAGCAAAAACTTATGGAATGCATGTGTTTCAATATAAATTTTTGCACCGATTAATTTGTCCAATCTGAAGATTTAGGGAATTTTAAATTTGCATAATGGTTTTCCACATAGGGACTTAATTCATAAATTTATTAATTAAAGCGGGAAGGTAACTGGTACAGTACAAGAAGGTAACTTGTCAGGGGCATTGGACAATTGATTTTGGCAAAACTTTTTTTAATTTTTTGCGCATTTTTTTCTCATGGAACATAACTGAAATTATGCCTTTGTGTTCATCAACTCTGGGTGGGAATTGAGGAATAGAGTCCTCGTTCACTGCAAAAATCCTTCCTAAAAATTTGTTTACTAATTTGGCTTTTTCTTTAGATTCTTTATCTCAAAAGTTTCGTTCAATTTTTTTAACAGCGTAATTTGTAACCCACCCCCCCCTTTATTTAAGAGTGGCGTTCTGTAATAATTTGTTATTTTGGAGACCCTCATTCCAAGCTGTCAGATCGATAGTCTTAGATTTTGTTCAAATTAATATATGTGATATTTCAGGTGTTGTGAATGACAATGAGACCAATTTTAGCTTAATTTAATAAACCCGGGTGTCTGTGGTACCCCCTTGAAGTTGGTGCCTTCAACTTTTTTGAGAATTTTTTTTGGAAAAAAATTGATTTTTTTGAATGACAATAAAAACCTACGGTAATTTGTTTTGTGGTTGAATTTAGTTCTTACCTATGTAAAATAGTTTGAATTTTTCAAAAATCAACATTATTTTGCTAAATTTTTAATTTTTGAACATGAAATTTTACAATTTTTCAAAAAAATAAAAATTTTTGAATTTTTTTTGGTTTTGAAAATCAACCAGGTTACCACTTCAAAATATTCAGACCGCGCTGCCCCTTTGTTATTATTTAACCCCTATGTAGTCCTTTCAACTGTAAAAAAATAAAGAAAAAAAAGTACCCTTTTTTGAGAACCAATCATTTAAGTGCCTAAAATTTTAGAAGCAAAAATAAACCATTGCGGAATTGGGATAATTTAGTCATGGATTTCAAGCCAAATATTCTGTTAATAATGCTAAAATTAACTATTTATAAGTAAAAATAAATAAACTTTTCAAAAATAAACTTTATTTTTAAAAATTTTTAATTTTTACAACCAAAATTTTACAATTTTCCAAAAAAACGTAAATTCTTAAAATCTTTATTTTTTCTAAACTCAACCAGTTTACCGATTTAGAAACATGAAACCAAACTCATATTTTCACATTATTTACCTGTCATACAGTCCATTTAATCATAATAAAATTATCAAAATAAAATTACCCTTTTTTGTATATCAACCATTTGAATGTCTAAAATTTTAGGAACTAATATATAAAATTCTGCAATTGTGATAATTTAGTTATACATTTCAAACCAAATATTCTGTTATTAATGCTAAAATTAACTATTTATAAGTAAAAATATATAAACTTTCCAAAAATAAACTTTATTTTCAAAAATTTTTAATTTTTACAACCAAAATTTTACAATTTTCCAAAAAAACGTAAATTTAAAAAATCTTTATTTTTTCTAAACTCAACCAGTTTACCGATTTAGAAACATGAAACCAAACTCATATTTTCACATTATTTACCTGTCATACAGTCCATTTAATCATAATAAAATTATCAAAATAAAATTACCCTTTTTTGTATATCAACCATTTGAATGTCTAAAATTTTAGGAACTAATATATATAAAATTCTGCAATTGTGATAATTTAGTTATACATTTCAAACCAAATATTCTGTTATTAATGCTAAAATTAACTATTTATAAGTAAAAATATATAAACTTTCCAAAAATAAACTTTATTTTCAAAAATTTTTAATTTTTACAACCAAAATTTTACAATTTTCCAAAAAAACGTAAATTCTTAAAATCTTTATTTTTTCTAAACTCAACCAGTTTACTGATTTAGAAACACAAAATGTAGTGCATTTTATATTATTACTAACTAAATATAATATAGTTTTTGTTTTAATCCAGACCTGTGCACTGCACCTCCCCCCGGGATTTTATTGAGGGGGGCAATTTCAAAATGGGGTGGGCACAGGGAGCATTTTTTTGAAATGGGGGAAGGGGCAATAAAACGAAGGGAGGACAAGCAGGGAAAAAAGAAAAAAATGAGAAAAAAAGAATGGAAAAAGACAAAAAAGCGTAAAATAAGTAGAAATAGGACTAAAATAGCTTAAAATGCATTGAAATAGGCTAAAAACTGCAAAAATTTTGCAATGGCGTCATAATAGGTCAAAAATGGCGCCATATTTTTTGATTTGTGGGCGAAGGGGCCACTAATATTCCAGGGGGACATTTTCAGACCCTGCACAGGTCTGTTAATCTACTACAAAATTGTCATTATTGGTTTCAATTTGATCCAACATTTCATCTTCTTGTGTTATTATATCTTCTAGGTATTCATCTGGACTAATGCATTCTTCATTAATCAACTCTTCCAAAACGTTTTCTCTTCTTTGAGTAGGTTGTGGAATTGCACTTGACTTAATTTTTGAATAGTATCTGCTAAAAAATGAAGCAATTAGGGAGCTGCTGAGATATTCCTTGCTGTTAAATCTGTATTGTCCGTCAGGAAGTTTTACCATCTTCATTGCTTTTTCAACTGCAGTAGGGTCAAATTTATCTCTCGTTTCCTGGCCGTGATTACATTTTTCAATTAATTATTTAAATCTTTTCTGTTCCTCTGTAAATGGGGTACAAGGCTTTCTTTCTGACAAAGCAAATCCCATGATTAATTTTTGCTGTAATTTTATTATGATTAATTGCTTTCAGTTTCAAAATCAGTAAATTAGATAGCGTGAGTTTAGAAAAAATAAAGATTTTAAGAATTTAGTTTTTTTGAAAAATTGTAAAATTTCTGGTTGTAAGAAATTAAAAATTTTTGAAAATAAGATTTATTTTTGGTAAGTTTATATATTTTTACTTATAAATAGTTAATTTTAGCATTAATAACAGAATATTTGGTTTGAAATGTATAACTAAATTATCACAATTGCAGAATTTTATATATTAGTTCCTAAAATTTTAGACATTCAAATGGTTGATATACAAAAAAGGGTAATTTTATTTTGATAATTTTATTATGATTAAATGGACTGTATGACAGGTAAATAATGTGAAAATATGAGTTTGGTTTCATGTTTCTAAATCGGTAAACTGGTTGAGTTTAGAAAAAATAAAGATTTTTAAAATTTACGTTTTTTTGGAAGTGTAAAATTTTCATTGTAAAAATTAAAAATTTTTGAAAATAAAGCTGAGTTTTGAAAAGTTTATATATTTTTACTTATAAATAAGTTAATTTTAGCATTAGTAACAGAATATTTGGTTTGAAATGTATAACTAAATTATCACAATTGCAGAATTTTATATATTAGTTCCTAAAATTTTAGACATTCAAATGGTTGATATACAAAAAAGGGTAATTTTATTTTGATAATTTTATTATGATTAAATGGACTGTATGACAGGTAAATAATGTGAAAATATGAGTTTGGTTTTATGTTTCTAAATCGGTAAACTGGTTGAGTTTAGAAAAAATAAAGATTTTTAAAATTTACGTTTTTTTTGGAAAATTGTAAAATTTTGGTTGTAAAAATTAAAAATTTTTTAAAATAAAGTTTATTTTTGAAAAGTTTATTTATTTTTACTTATAAATAGTTAATTTTAGCATTATTAACAGAATATTTGGCTTGAAATCCATGACTAAATTATCCCAATTCTGCAATCGTTTATTTTTGCTTCTAAAGTTTTAGGCACTTAAATGATTGGTTCTCAAAAAAGGGTATTTTTTTTTCTTTATTTTTTACAGTTGAAAGGACTACATAGGGGTTAAATAATAACAAAGGGGCAGCGCGGTCTGAATATTTTGAAGTGGTAACCTGGTTGATTCTCAAAACCAAAAAAAATTCAAAATTTTTATTTTTTTAAAAAATTGTAAAATTTCATGCTCAAAAATTAAAAATTTAGCAAAACAATGTTGATTTTTGAAAAATTCAAACTATTTTACATAGGTAAGAACTAAATTAAACCACAAAACAAATTACCGTAGGTTTTTATTGTCATTCAAAAAAATCAATTTTTTTCAAAAAAAAATTCTCAAAAAATTTGAAAGCACCAACTTCAAGGGGGTACCACAGACACCCGGGTTTATTAAATTAAGCTAAAATTGGTCTCATTGTCATTCACAACACCTGAAATATCACATATATTAATTTGAACAAAATCTAAGACTATCGATCTGACAGCTTGGAATGAGGGTCTTCAAAATAACAAATTATTACAGAACACCACTCTTAAATAAATCAATAAATATTTAAGGTTCAAGTATCATTTTATTCGTAATAGTCTTTAAAAAACAATAATATCAAAATAATTTTTGATGAACTACTGTGTAAATTATTAGAGAGTTTTAACTTATTAATCAAACAAAAAATATCGGAGTAGTTAAAACTAAATACATTATTAAATACTACAGTTTTTGACGAGTTCAATGATAGTTTACTTTTTACAATTGCTTTATGGGTTCGTGAGTTATGGCTAGTTTTATAAGAAAAATATTAATTACCAATTTGTTTTGCAGTATTCGTTTTAAAATTATTTAAAGAATTTTTTTTCTAAATTCCCCTTTTAAATTTTTTATAATTCATTTATTTTTTAACCGTCCATGTGTTGAGTTTCACATGGCCCCGTGAACACCGCAATGACTTGGTAAAATCGTGAATATACCAACTCATTGCGGTGTTCACGGGGCCATGTGAAACTTAACACATGGACGGTTAAAAAATAAATAAATTTAAAAAAATTAAAAAACGGGAATTAAAAAAAATTTTTTTAAAAATAAATTGAAAACAAATACTGCAAAACAAGTTTGTAATTAATGTTTTGCTTATAAAACCAGTCATAACTCACGAACTTATTAAGCAATTGTAAAAATTAAACTATCATTTTACTCGTCAAATACTTTAAAATCTAATGGTGTATTTAGTTTTAACTATTTCGAAATTTTTGATTTGATTAATAAGTTAAAACTTTCTAATAATTCACACAATAGTTCATCTAAAATTATTTTGATATTATTGTTTTTTAACAAATTTAACAAATAAAATGATAGTTAAATTATAAAGTTTAATCTATGATTTCTAGAGTTATGATTAATTTTATATAGTGCTAAAGTTAAAGTCAACAAAAAAAAAACCAGGATTCTTTTATTTAAGTTTCTACATTTAAAGTTTTTTTTGGTTAATTGGCAGTTAAGTTTCAACTATGAATTTTTTTAGACAATTTGAAGTGTAATTTTTTGTAAGAAGTTTCAATATTTGACTTTGAGTGCTGAGTTTTATTTATAAATTTTAAAGTTAACTCTAAGCAACTTCAGCACTAAGCCACAAATTTCATCAGCTAAAACAAAAAAATCTTGCTCTGAGATTACATAAAATAGAAAAAGTCAAAATTTAAGTGTTAAATTTATTATTATATTAGTAATATAATTTTAACAATAAAAAATGCGGTTATTATTTCGTCGACTTTAACATTAGCGCTATATACAAATAGTCATAACTTTTTAAATAATCAATTAATTTTTAAGGTTCAAGTATCATTTTATTCGTAATATTCTTTAAAAAACAATAATATCAAAATAATTTTTGATGAACTACTGTGTAAATTATTAGAGAGTTTTAACTTATTAATCCAATAAAAAATATCGGAGTAGTTAAAACTAAATACATCATTAAATACTCCAGTTTTTGACGAGTTCAATGATAGTTTACTTTTTACAATTGCTTTATGGGTTCGTGAGTTATGGCGAGTTTTATAAGAAAAACATTAATTACCAACTTGTTTTGCAGTATTCATTTTAAATTTATTTGAAGAATTTTTTTCTAAATTCTTCTTTTAAATTTTTTTTAATTCATTTATTTTTTTAATCGTCCGTGTGCTGAGTTTCACATGGCCCCGTGAACACCGCAATGACTTGGTAAAATCGTGAATATACTGATTTTATGTGCCGTGCCAGATCTTTAAACGTTTGTAGCTCGGCCCAGGTTTATGCTAGAGGAAAACTTTTTATATGAAAATGGTAGGACATTTTCTGAATTTTTCGATGAAAAAAATTTTTTTTGCCGAATTTTGGGAAAGAAAGGGTTAAACTACGTGTGTGTCAGGCTGAACCACCCAAAAAAAGTGGGTATTGAAAAATGCCAAATAAAAAAATGTGGGTGAGTTATTTCGAACTTGTAAATAAATATAATTCATGCCAAAGACCCACTTTGCTCCATATATCACGTTTTTGGGAATCCGGAGACGTTTTTTGTACTTCTTGAAGAGCTTAATTTTAGGAATTTTAAAAACGGAAAAATTGAGATATTTGAGTATGGGTTCGTGTTTTCCTTTGTGTGATCGACCATGTAAGATTTGGATGGCCGTTGATAGCTAGATTTAACGAGAAAAACCAGGGCTACCCGCCAATACTAATTTTGTTTGCCATAAATAACCCCTAGCGACTTTTACAGCTTATCCACAGTAGCCAAAAAATGGGTCAATTTTTGCCCATTTTCAAGCAATAATTTGAAAAACACAAAAACACAGAAAAACTGGTTCATGGCAATTTTGTAGTGCCCCCCGTGGTAGGGAGACCGTACTAAGGTTTGTAGCTCATCCATAAAGAAAATTTTTTGAGAAATTCAAATTTTACGAATTTTGCAATTTTTTGTGAAATTGTCAAAAAAATTACAAGGTTTGAAATTATCATAAATCGGTCAAAATTTAAGCTACTGTTCTGAAATTTGAACTAAACACCCTAATTGCAACGTACTTTTTGAAAATGGGGTCAGTTTTTTATCTGTAAAGTAAAAATTTTGAGTTAGTCACGCACAATCTTTCATAAAAAATTTTACCATTTTAGCACCTCAAATGCCTAAAAGCCACTGTCCTAGGAGCTTTCAAAAAATATTGCCCCTATTTTTGCAATGTGCCCCTGACGGTTTGCAAACGTTTGAAACCTCCACCGCCAAGAAATAAAATTTTTTTGATCTCCTGGAAAAGTGCCGCGCAACAGGCACTTTTTTGGCCCAAAATCGTAATTATTGTTTCTCACTAAAACCCATTAAAACTTTGCACAAAACACGTAGCGGTAACTTTTTTGAAGTTTTTGGGGGATTTGCGGTCATTTTAACCTTTTAAACAGTTCTGGGGACCTAATATAGCCCTGTTTACACAACCTTAAAATCTGGTTAAAAATTGCATATTTTCACAAAAAACCTCAAAGACAAAGATGACTCATTAATTCAGGGGTTACCGCGGTGGGAATGGAAATATATAAATATTTTTAAACCTTCTGTCACTAATTTACAAAAAAATTCTACAAAACAATTAACTTGTTTCTTCAGGATCTGAAAATGGCCACAAAATGAATGAAAAATGGTTAAGTCAGAGAAAATCGACAAGAAAACGTTAAAATCTGTCAGCTACATAGACTTTTTTGGTAATTTGTGATGTTTTTCTACAAATGTTGGGTTTTTAACGTTTATTTGATACCCCTGAAAGGTTATCCGTTCAATTCACCCTTTTAACAAACAACATTTCTGTCGAAAATTGCCTGAATTTTCACTTAGATTTAAACAAAACCTCTTCCCACTTCTTGTTTCAGGCCTATCTCCTTAGTGCCGCATCCAATTCACACATTCGGCACACCGCTGGAACCGCAACTGTTGTGGCAAAAAAAACTAGTGTTCAGATTTTCGATTTTTGGCACCCTGCCAATTTGACAGCGGGACAAATTTGAGATACCAAATCTACCGCAGTCACGCACGCACCGCTCCTCGCCTAATGTGCTCTTAGCCCTATCTCTTTACTGCCGCATCCAACTCACACATTCTGTTTACCACTGGAACCGCACCTGTTTCCGCAAAAAAAACTACCGTTCAGATTTTTGATTTTTGCATCCTGCCAATTTGACAGCGGGACAAAGTTGTGATACCAAATCCACCGCAGTCATGCACACACCGCTCCTCGCCCAATCTGCTCTTAGCCCTATCTCCTTACTGCCGCATCCAATTCACACATTCTGCACACCTCTGGAACCGCAACTGTTGCAGCAAAACAACTACTGTTCAGATTTTTGATTTTTGGCATCCTGCCAATTTGCCAAGGTATGAATTAAAATTAATTTTAAATTTAAATTAATGGTTTAAATTGATGTCCCAGTTGTATGGTAAACGTATGATCTACACACTAGCGGTTATTGAGACAGTGTCAGATTTTTGTAACAAAGAACTGGGTGTAAAAATTGTGAAATTATTTGTTACTTATTATGTTCTTGTACATATGTACGTGCTATTTCATGCAAACAATATGTTCAGTTTGGAAATTTTATTTCCAACACAAATTAACTGGTTTTGACAATTCTTGTAATGAGTAACATATGTTTTGTCACAAATATATTGCCGAGAAGAATAATAGACTGAATACAAAATTCAAATTTCTGCTGGTTCTACTTGAAACTTGTATCCGCATTTTTTTCTACATTTTTGATTTTATGTTTGTTCACAACTGCACGGTTGCAAAAACCGGTGTGGATTTTGTACAAAGTGTCCCACTCTTCTCCATAATATCTTGCTTTATTAGTGCTACAAACATCAATTCATAGATGGTTTACATTCATTACACATGTCATCCAATGTAATATCATTCTGACTTGTTATTTTCAAATTAACTGAATTGAAAAACCATGCAGCAATTGCTAACGACATTTGTAAGCAGAAAATGATCTTATGCTTGACCAAGGATGTTGTTTATTAATTGCGCAAATGGATTAAATCAGGAAGAAAAAACAATACAGCTTGTTTTCTTCTGCTTCAAGGGAATTGCAAGACAAAATCAGGTGTATTGTTTGACTATTTTCTTCAGACTTTTTTCCTGTTTTTATTCTTTAAGTATCATGATTTTAAAACAGGAATCTCTACATTATTCACGTGGTTGCAGCAAAAAAATGCAAAATTTGTTGCTGTACTTATTCTTTCTTTAAATTTGTTCTTTCTTATTGAGTTTTAACAATTGAACCCAAGAACAGGTTAATTGCTTTTTTTTTGTTATTGGTTCAAAATCTGTTATCATCTTTACAGCTTTCCATTTAATTTAAAAACATTTCCCATTTATTTTATTTCAAAACTGAAGTGTTAAAAAGACAAAAATAAGAAGAAATAAATTGTGTGACTGCAACCAAACTTGATGCATGAACAAAGTTTAGCGGGGTTCCTTGCAGGAATGACCGTTCCCAACACGTACTGTCCTGGTTCCTGTCAATTGTCTTGGTATATGTTGTTCATGCATTGAGTTTGGTGCAATAAGCCAATAAGAAAGGCAACTATTTAAATGTTAAGAACTGTGGTGGAGAGCGCGTGGCAGCTTAGGTTCTCAAAAATATAAATATAGCTATTAAAAAGTCACCATTCCGCCGTCATTTAATCGCGTTTCATTTTTATTCAAACTTTATTAATACTGCAGTATGCAAATCTACAGTAGCTGCGCCGCTCGCCGCGCATGCCCAAATTAACCATTTCAAGCAGTCAAAAAAATGCTCCGCACGGTGTGTGGGCTCAACGGGTCTCTTATCAGTTTTTGCGCGCTTAACTGTGAAATACAGTTGTATCTACCGTTCGGGGATTGGGACCCCTTTTTCAGTCAGCAGACCCAGCCTAGGTAGTTTTATTTTATAATACCTTATTTTTATAACGTTCGATTTTCCCACCTGAGATGCCGACATTCTGCATTTGGTTATGGCCAACTTAGGTAGGAGTTATAACTGAGGAAAATAGCTCAGTGGCTGACTGGGTTGTTTTTCGTGAGATAGGGCAAAATTCTGGTGAGCCGGAATCTCTCAACATTGGCATGGTGACAAGGTATAGTACCTTGAAACACGTATTCCTTTAATTTTTCTTGAAAATTGCATGTACTTAAATTAAAACAAACTCTAAGTGAAGAGGTGAGATAACCCTTCTGAAGTGGATATCAATGCCCTTCCTAGCCAAATTCTAACTGTGTTAAACTCAAGACCGTTTGCAATAAATAGCAAATTTCTTTTATAAAATCTCTTTTCCGCATTCGCTAAGCTAAGCCCTCTCTTACTAAAGATGAATTCTATCAGGGTGAAATTGTAAGGGTGGTCGAGTAACCACTCGTTCTTCGAGAAAATATCACGCACAGTGGAACACGTGATGCAATTAAATAATTATTGGTTACAATATTACTGAGACTTAATTTTTTTTAATTTTCTTGGATTGCGTGTTATTGTTTATTTCTTCTTGGCGGAGAACGGTCCGCCCTTAATTTCAGCCTGGAAGACATTGGCTTTAGTCACTTTTTAATTCAACCGTTTGTCTTTATTTTTGCAAATCGCACTTCTTGCGTATTCTTTTTACTAGTGTTGGGGGTAAAAATAACCCAGGTATTAAAACGTGTCTTTCAAAGTTAAGACCTTAAAAATTCCAAAAATATTTAATTTGTGCTCAGTATAAAGCTTACTAACATGTTCGCCCCAACTCGACCCCACTCCACCATAACCGGAATTGACCCCAAGGTCAAGAGGGAGTGTCCTGTAATCCCCCTCATTCAGGCAAATTAATTATCACATCTTTAGGTGCTCTTTTCACATTTTTATAACTGAGCTATTTAAAATAGGGAAAAACCACTGTTCTTTTTAAACAAGGAAAGGAA
>JASAMX010033738.1:0-5000 GCA_030248175.1 Microlaimidae sp. YZB2_3
ATAAACCTCCAATGTTTCTGTTTTAGTTTTAACGCAAGAAACAAAGCGAAGAAAAGGTATTAAATTTGCTAATATATATGCAATATAACATCATGTGTTACTTATTTTGTTAAGGTATACTGCATTTTATTTTTGCATTTATATAATTTTTTATAAAAATACCCTTAAAAAACTTTTAGGGTTTCTCTAAATTACCCGCTTTTTTTCCGCCTCATTTTCAATTTTTATTAAAATTCTGAGGGTCTGCTAGGGAGCCGTGGCGTTGCCCGCTCCAGGCAGCTCACTGCGTTCTATACTAAAAATATACTAAAAATAAAGGGGGCTCTTACACACATTTTAATACGCTCTATCAAATTTATATACCATTATGTTAATATAATTGCATTTAGGATGTGAGATTTGAAACGGAGGTTAAGGAGCGTCTAGACGCCATAGAAAAACGAGTTGAGCATGTCGAGGACCGAGTTGAGCGGCAGGAATCATGGTTGCGAAAATACAATCTTCGCTGGTGGGGATTCCTTAAGAGAAGAGTTGGGTTTAAACGCATGGAGCTCCTCGATTTCTTTGAATATGTGCTTCAAAACGGACTAAAGCTGTCGAGACCAATGGCGGAGCGCATAAGATATGACGTATCTGATATTCATTGGACTAACGGGGACTGTCTTATCGTTCGATTTTTGAAAATGGAGCATATAGAAACGATTCGCCAAAATAGAA
Source organism: Microlaimidae sp. YZB2_3 (assembly GCA_030248175.1). Lineage (NCBI taxonomy): Eukaryota > Metazoa > Nematoda > Chromadorea > Desmodorida > Microlaimidae > Microlaimidae sp. YZB2_3. The sequence continues at coordinate 718 of JASAMX010033738.1, forward strand.
AGAACTTAAAAAACTTTAAGCCTCACCAAATGCAGGTTTCGCTAAGGGATGACCTGACGAGCAAGGCTAATGGGGAATATAAAAAAACAGTAGCGCTTGTCGCCAAAATACGTCACCAGTGCAAGGGTGTATCGGTGGCTGTACACAGTTTTGGCAAAATCAAAATTAATGGCCAAATTAGCCTTGCTAGACTATAATCTGACGAAGAGATTCAGAAATTAAAAGAAAAAACTTCTGCTAATTTTATGCCTTTGGGCAAAAAAAAGCACACATAAAAAAGCCTAATTTTTTCCAAAAAGGAAAAAAAATTTTACAATACTTTAAAATATAATTATATTTTCTCGTTGTTTTAAATAATTTTAGTCCCATTATTAATAAAAACCCTTTTTTAAAACTTGATAATAAACTAGTTTAGTGCTATCAAGATAATAATCTAGCTTTTAATTTCATATATTCTCTTCGGTTCTTTGCGTCAACCAATATATTCTGTTAAAGATTTCAATCGTTAGCAGAATAAATAAATTTTCAAATAGCCTATAATTTTATATATTATGATTGGAAGACGTCAACGAGTGCTTTTCGCCTGTTTAGCCTTTAAAATTCTGTTTAATAAATGTTGTACTCTCTAAACAGAGTTAATTATTTTGTTAGTATGCTTACTTGTTGCTATAATTGGTTGTGAATTGTTTGTGCGTTTTTAAAAAGAACGGTTATTATGAAAAAACGGGTTAAGCTTGTATCATATTTTAAGTAAATCGTATCAGTAATCCCTGACCTTAAACCTTAGTGTTATTGGAGTTTTTTTGTATATTGACTGTTTCTAGTTTCCGTTAGCGAGAAAAACTTACACTTTTGTACTAGTACTTGTATAGAAGCATCGAGTAAGCATGAGCAAGTACATCTCAAGAGAATAATGTACCACTCGATACAAAAAATCGCACCCATCTGTGCATCGAGTCTGCCATAAATAAACCCCCCCCGGGGGGTATCTGTGTCCCCGGGGGGAGGGCCTTTGTGCTCCCCGGGGGGTCTATATACTCCCCCCGGGGGAGCATATTAAACCCCCCCCCCCCCGCCCCGGGGAGTATATAGACCCCCCCGGGGGACACATGAGACCCCCCGGGGAGACATGTAGACCCCCCCCGGGGAGCGTGCGAAGCCTCCCGGGGGAGCTGATGTATGCTCCGTCTCAAAATTATAAAAAAAAAATTTTTGTGTTGTGGAAGTGAGTGTCGCCGTGGCGGCGCGGCTCGCTCTCGTCTCGACTGTCGGAGCTGCTATTTATTATGTTGCCGAAAAGTAATATGTCGCCCCGGTTTTTCCGGCCACTATCACAAAAACAACTGTTTCTACAAATCAAAAGTTTCACGTTTAACGGAAATTTCAGTAAAATTTCGATAAAAAATAACTTTATTACTAGATAGACACTATTTTTACATAATAAATACAGTTTCTACAATCAACGAGACAACCGCGCCGCGGCGACGCTTTTCTTCACAAAAAATTTTTTTTTTAATTTTTTTGGGAGCATATACACTCCCCGGGGGGGGGGGGTCTCTGCGCTTCCCCCGGGGGGGTCTCACGTCCCCCGGGGGGTCTATATACTACCCGGGGGGGGTCTCTGTCTCCCCGGGGGGTCTCTGCTGCCCCGGGGGGTCTGCGTATCTCCCCGGGGGTCTGTATACATCTCCCCGGGGGGGGTTATGTATGCTCCCCCGGGGGGGGGGGGGGGGGTTTATCGTACCCCCGGGGCGTCAACCCCCCGGTCCATTCATGGCAAACCGGGTGCCGCGGATGAGTCCGTTTCTATTGAGTGGTACACAGCTTCTCTTATATGTCTGATATGATAAGTTCACACTTTGTCGTATAACTATTTTGCGTTTTAGCCTACATTCGCATTATTCTGGCCTGTAATGTCAACAAGTCGTGCCAAAATACCCAGAATCAAACAACACCGGTGGTTTACCAAAGTGTATAATAGTCAAAGTCGAAACTGAGCTTTTAATAATAAATATTGATTTATTTGTTTTAATAGCGCGGCGTAAATGTAATACCTTTTGCCAGACCATGTGGAAATGTTTATTTATATCCAAATTTGCAAAATGAAGTATATTTAACAATTAAATTAGTAGCGCTACTGTTAAATTAACGATTTATAAATCTCAATTTTTTTTTAGCCGCCTGCGCTAGTCGATATCTCAGTGTCGACGGGGAAAATTGCCAACCTTTAAAAAAGCGAGCCAAGCTGTCCAAGACAAAATCCCGATGTGGGATATTCACAACCCGCGGAAAGCGGTCGCAGGTAAAAAAACCAACAATCGTTGTTCTTTTATTCTTGGACTGAGCATAAACATAGATGAACGCGGTCAAAAAGCTAGCTGGGTGTTTACCCCGGGTAAATGACATTTCAATATCTGGCGGGGGGTCACACCGTCCTAGCTTTCTAGGGGGGTCGACCAGGGGTGGAAGATTTTGAAACCTAGAAAGGGGTCAGCGGTCAGGTGAAGTCCAATTTCCGAAGCAAAATACTTTTAAACCATTAAAGGTTTAATAATAGTTTTTTTATTAGATAATGCCACATTTTTTGAATAAAAAGCGATATTCAGTTAAATAGTGTAAAAACTTGAAAATTGAATAAAAAACGATATAAAAAATAGTGTAAAAACATGAATTTGTGTTAAAAATTGACGTTTTTCGAAGGAAATTTAGTATAAAAAAGTACTTAAAATTTTCTCGAGAGGGGGAGGGGTCAGAGTTCAAAATCTAGAGGGGTCAGGAGTAAAAAATTAGAAAATTTGGGGGGAGTGGGAGGGCTTTGAATTTTTTTTAGGGGGGGTCCAAAATTTTGGCTCTAGGGGGGGTGGACCCATACATGGGCACGGGGGGGGTTAACCCCCCCAAATTCTGAGAAGTGGGGTTTAACCCCCCCCCCCACTCAGAAGTGGGGGGGGGGAGACAAAGTTAACCCCCCCCAAATTTGGAAAAATGAAGAAAAAAAATGTATTTAAAATGACTTCAACGCCTCAACTAGCCTCCAAATAAGTTTTGAGGTCAAAATGAATGGTTTAAGCAATAAAAAGCTCAAAAATGCAATAAAAAGGGCTTTTTGACCTAAAATTAGTGTTTTTAACCTATTTTTCCTTCAAAATCGAAAAACGATATGGGTAAAATGCATTCCAGAAAAAAAACGATATGGGAACTTTGCGTTTCCGGACCCCCCCCCTAATTCGGGGACCCCCCCACCCGGACCAGGCCCGGTGTTCCTCGCCCCCCCCGGGCCCCCTCTCGGCCCTTGCCCTGTGGTGGACCCTTCCCCCCAAAAACACCTATAAACCTGGCTTTACAACCTCCTGATTCCAAGACGGTTAGGCATCCAGTTTACCTGTTTATATAAAAAATAACAAGGAATTGCTTATCTCGGCTGATTTGACTGTTTCGATTTGTATCCTTTCGAGCCGATGAAATTTGGGACTGGTGCCGATTTCGATACGCTAGTTAAGTTAAAGCCATAGCCTGCTATTGCTGTTTCAAACAAAAAACAACTTAAAATTGAGTTAAAAATGTAATAAACCCAAAACTTCAATCTTTAATTAGTACCTACCTACGTATATATGTACACAAATCTGTGTACGGTCTGGCAATGCCCCCCTAGAACATTAGTGACTGTTTCCCTTGTTTTATTGCTACCCTCCCCCTTAAAATGAAAAACTGGCCAAAAATTTTGGTGCAATTTTTTAACTATTATGGCGCCATTTTCGCGAAATTTTTGCGGTTTTTAGCCTATTTTAATATTTTTAAAACTTAATACTTTTTACTATTTTACACGTATTTTTACCAAAATTTCGTGTTTTTTTTTTAACTTTTTTTCTCCTTGTCTGGGCCCCCCCCCCCCCCCCGTTTTAAATAAATTGCTCCCCCATTTTGAAATTGCCTCCTCTTTCGAGAAAATTTTAAAAAAATTTTAAAAAAATACTACGTTAGGTTACAAATGCATTCCATAGATTAATTAGTTTGTCATATATTTTTTCAACTATTTTTTAACACATTAAAAATTAATGAAAAAATGCTTTTAGCATTGCCGATAAGATTATTTAAAACATATTTCAGGATTAAATGAGTTTTTAATTACTCATTTAGGGAGCGAAGCTCGCGAACTTTTCTTTAAATAAACGGAACTTGGAAGCATAATATTAGTATAAGAAACACCGTAAATTAATCCGTTTTAAAGGATAACGGGAAACTCCATAGTCTCTTTGCGGAACTATCCGACTAAAATATTTTGA
>JASAMX010033738.1:10000-74576 GCA_030248175.1 Microlaimidae sp. YZB2_3
ACACTGTAGACAGTAGCCACGTTAAAAGGTGTACTGGACTCAGCTGCAGAAGACAATATTAACTTAAGATGACGTCAATTGTGTTGGCAAAAACTTAAGTTTTCGAACTTATTTCAATCAATTTGAATTGTTTTAATAATTTAGTTTATTTATTTTTAAAAAATCATTAAAAACATTGTGATTTTTATAATTTTAATATCTTGTTAAAGTAAATATTTATGAAAAGTTGTTTCCTTCAAAAATTTGGTGATATTTTACACGGTGTATGTTTTACCATGTATAAATGCTTTTAGTTTGTGCAAAGGAAAGTTTCGTTTTTCGACGAAACATTACAATCATTAAAAATCATCTTCGTATCACCTTCAAATCATTTAAAATACCGCCTTAGTGAACAATGGTCTCAAATTAATATAAACATATATATAAATAAAGTTGCGTGAGTATTATTACAATTTTTTAATTGTAGATGTAAAAATGCCCAAAATTTAAGGATTAATTTCAAAACATCAATTCAAACTTAAAACTAAAGGCAAACCAAACGTAGTTGCAACAGTGTTTTCACGTGTTCATTAAACAACTATTTGGTTTTTTTTGTGTCACAAAATAAGAATTGTTTATAAACTACCGTCTGAAGTTGATTTCTTACTTCAAATCTTTCATTTTCTGAATTCTAATTGGCTGATATGAGTGACGTCAGATTCTCGTGATTTGAGTGGTTACTTAATGGGGGCATTTTTCAGTCCAACGAGCAACTGTTGCAGCCACGTTGGGTTTACCTTTAGTTTTGCAAGAAAAAACAGATATTTTTGTGATTATTACATTTGTATAATAAAAGTATAATTAAATGAAGAAAAAAAAAACATGGTCCTAAAATTTATTTTAAAATTCACCCGTATTTTTTTTAATTATGGTTTGTTCATTGGCGCTGAGTTTAAGATACTGTCACGTTAATTTTAAAAAAATTAAGCGCATTATTTATAAAAACAAGAAAAAACTTTGAATATTGAATATTAAGGCAATGTTATGGCTGACTTACTGCACAGGTTTTTGACGTGTAGTTTTGCGTTTCAAGATTTTTAACACTTAAAAATAAATGGCATAAAAACTTTTATTGGCCACATCACATCACAATTTTATTTCAAATTATTTTATACCAAAGGTGGATAATACGATGATTCGGGACAAAGGTGTGACACTCGTGTTTAACAAACGCGGCCATGCGAAAGACAACCAGCGGACGGACGGGTGTCATCGTGACGGACGGGTGTCATCGTGACGGACGGGTGTCATCATGACGGACGGGTGTCATCGTGACGGACGGGTGTCATCGTGACGGACGGGTGTCATCGTGACGGACGGGTGTCATCGTGACGGACGGGTGTCACGATAAATAGTGTGAAAACCATGTTTCTCAAGATATTTATTTAATCTTCTTGGCTGGCTTCCAAACACTTAGCTCAGTATTCTCAAGAAAATAATATAGATGTAATGCATAAATAAAAAGAATACAGTGAAAGCATAAGTCACTTAGTTTTAAAGAAATGTAATTTAACAGAATCATTTGAGTTTTTTGAAACATCTTTTAAGGTTTTAATGGGTTTTTTCTACACTTTTTTAGGTGTTATTTTGAGTACCGAGCGAAGGAGGATAAATGTTTACTGGATGTACTTAATGAGCCTTCTTCCTTTTCGTCAAAAAAAAATAATAATAAAGTGGCTAATAAAAAAATCCCCAAAATTAAAAGAAAACGACAAAAGATTATGGAATAAATCGTTAAAACCTTGAATATATTTTATATTTTACAAAATAACGGATTGTAAAGAACACAAGAAATGCATATTTTTAATTTTTTTAAAATAAAATATACATGAAACTGAACACAAACTAATACATTTTTTATAAAAAAATACCGCAGATTTGTCGGAATTTTAATGCAAAATAAAGTTCAGTTAAAATATTTTTAAAATTCCCCAAAACACCAAAGAAAAGTAAAAATATTGCCTGAAAACATCGGTGGTTGCAAACAGCCGTTTATATTACGCTTTTAGGCGAACTCATTCATAATTACGGTAGCGCAGTGGATGGTCTTTGGATACGCATTTGAGGGTCCTAAGTTTGAACCCTTCATTAGTCCAGGCCCTGTGCCAGGGGGGGCCAGGGGGGCCATGGGCCCCCTTTCTGGGTTGGCCGGGGTAAAAATAAGGAAGATGAGTTAGGTCCAGGGGGGTGGGGGGAGGTAAAAGCGAAGGTAACTTCATTATGAACCCTGCTTCTCCCTACCTTCTTTCTATGGGGTATGCCAAAAATGGATTCTACCGTCCTGGATGCCTTGATTTCAATGTAAATAGGTATTTTTAAGCCCAATTTTGCTCATTTTTAATGCTAAATCAAAAAATTTCGCCTCCGGCGGCTGGCGGACACCCCCCATACCCCCCGGCAGACGCTTCGCGTCCGCCTGGCGCCGCTTCGTGACACAAAATGCGACGCTTCGCGCCGCATTTATATTTCGTTTTCAGTTTTCTAGAGTCTGGCTCCCTACTTTCAAAAATCCTGGCACAAGCCCTGCATTAGTTGTTTTTTTTTCGCCTAGGCATATTTCTAACATAAACATTAATGTTTAATTTCTTTATCTTTTTACATGAAAAAAAAACCCGAATGAAAATAACGAATACTTATTTTAAAGAAACTACAATTATGCACATTTGCATGTCATATCCTTTTGCTTCTTTCACGTATCATTTTTAAACTAAACTGAAAATTTTTTTATTCCTGGTTATTTTTTAAACAAATAGTCCTTTTAAGTAACTGTGGGCATATTTTTCATATTTTTTAATTTATTTTATGACAAATCAATACAAATGTAATTTCTTAATTTGTTTTCGCGGTTTTTTTATATTAAAAGAGGTTTTAAATTGTTTAAATTTGTATGAATGTGATTTTATACTAGCATAATAATATATTTGTGTTATTTATTCTGGTTTTCACGCAGCATCTGTTTTTTGTCGCTTATTCGAGTTTTAAAAAAAAGTACCGTATTAAATTGTAAAAGTTTTCTAAAGTCAGCCAGCAAGACAAAATATGTTTAGAAACATGGTTTTCACACTATTTATCGTGACACCCGTCCGTCAATACACCCTCAATCACCCTCCTCACATCACCCGTCCGTCACGATGACACCCGTCCGTCACGATGACACCCGTCCGTCACGATGACACCCGTCCGTCACGATGACACCCGTCCGTCACGATGACACCCGTCCGTCACGATGACACCCGTCCGTCCGCTGGTTGTCTTTCGCATGGCCGCGTTTGTTAAACACGAGTGTCACACCTTTGTCCCGGATTATCGTATTATCCACCTTTGTTTATACTGATGTTAACGTTGGTATAAAAGCTTATACTGAGAAGCAAAAATTCACATGTTATTTAATTTTATTTTTCAATAAAATTATATTTAAAAAATTAACAAAACATTTGGCTTCGTAACTGAACCCAAATATCGTTTGGCCATTATAACTTCAGCAGTCTTTTTTAGCAATTATATTTTTGCTGTTTATGACTGGTAGGTCTGCAATTTTAATTTTTTTTTTGTTTATTTTGCCGTTCCATTGTATATTGTATGAAAAAATGAAGTAGAGTATCGGAGGGAAAAAATACGGTGCAGCATCTGTAAGGAATAGGTTTAAAGATTTCTAAAGGTTTCTAAATCCCTGAGGTCACCAAACTTCTTATAGACTTATCATCGGAATATGTTTTTTTAGCAATAAATGCCCGATTACACCCAAATACCCTAATTATGGCGCATGTCTCTGGCCACTCGACACCAAAAATAGTCCCACTGCTAAGCCTTCTTGGGATACATTCAGTAGGATAAAATCCTACGTCGTCCCTTTTGAGGGTGTAAATCGCTGTTTTTTTGACTCGGTCCGCGGATCATCCCACCTCATTATCAGGTAAATTATGCGCGACCGCGTTTCATCCACGAGAGTAAATAACGTACATTTAATTACCCGTTTAAGTTTTTAAATTTAATTTTAACCAACTAACAAAAGTTATAATCATACATCTCATTTCGTTTTAACATTCCGTCAGTAAAAAAATGTCACTGTACTAAAAATTTTGATATATCCAATTAATTCGAAAATAATTTGAAGTTACGCCCAATCTTTCTCTCGCGCGTCCCGCAAAAGATCCCCAAGAAAGAAGTCGCCCTTATTAGCAGGCGATTAGGCGATTTCCAGTGCAAAACGATCGACCCCTTCCTGTTGCGCAACTGATTTTACCGCAAGATGTCGCGTGATTTCAGGCGCGCACAATTCGCCCCGATGGAGTCGACAAATATCTGTCAAAACTGTCTGTACAATGTTTATTTTAAAAAATTTAGAATTTAACTAGCGGATCCTAATTTCTTTAATTAATCCAAATGCCTAACGGCAATTTTGGACCTTTCCCAACGTGTTAACTTGAATGTAAATCAAAACGTTTTTTTCTTCGTTTTTTGTGATATGACCGTTGGTTTAAGTATCGAACATATTTCCTAATAAATTCTAATTTGGTTTTCATACCATACCATGTTTTCACAAGTTTTTTTCTGTTATTTTTAAGTTTTAGTTTTATTTTTCAAGATCCAAACTTTGATTTGTTTACACCTGATGTTTAAATGTTTGCCGCATTTTTTTTTTTGATCATTTCATATTTAGTAATGTTCTGATTTTACATAAGTATTTTTGTTAAATTGAAATAAAGTTTTTTTTCTTTTTTGTATAAAATTCGGTTCAATAGTTTGATACAAGAAAAAATATTTAAGTACAAGAGTTTTTTCAAAAGAAAAAACACTAAAAATTTATATTTTAATTTACTTGTAATATCGGGAAATAAATCATTTGGAAGCTAGGCTGATAAAAGTTCTTAATTGCAATATTTCGCGGCGTCAAAGTGCTCTTTTTCAGGGTTTTGATATGACAAGGCCACTTTTATTTTAAAATAAGTTGTGAGTTTTTAGATATACAAGTACTTAAATGATTTTTATTAAAATTGTTTATGTTTATACATATTTACAAAAACTAATATTGATTACAATTTGATTTTTTTAATTACATGCATGGTTTACTGTTATACTTTTAGAAAAGTCAATTAAAAGTCAAAATGACACATATTACCGAAATCTAATTAATTAGAACTAAAAAATCACATTTCGAAAGGCAGATTAAAAGTAAAACCATTCCTTATATTCATTGCCAAAAGTTTGATATTTTTTGAATTCTTTTTTTGCAATCCATATTCTATATTTAGTTTCATAACTTTACCAAAAATTGTAACTTTTATAACTAATTATGTTTTTACGTTAAAATATTATTATTAAATTTCTTATTAAATTTATTATTAAATTAAATTAAATATCATTATTAAATTATGCTTGTGCTATTTAGTTGTACTATTAAATCCTAAACTTTAAAATGTCGACAAGACAGGTTTTAAGCTTGGTCGTACTTTTTCCAAACGACAAAGTCAAAAAACAGTCCAAAATATAGTCCAAAGGACGAATCCAAAGTGAGAAACTCCCAAGGAAAAAGACCAAATGGAATTTTTTAAAAAGTTCATACTTGGTCAAATTGTCCAAAGGACAATTTTTTACAAGCCAAAGTTGTCCTTTAGTCAATCCATAGGTGTCATTTTTGTGCTTTCAACCATTTAAAGGTTCCTTTGGACAGCCAAAACAAAGGTTCTCATGTTCTCATATCTCATGTTCAAAACAAACAAAATGTTTTCTAAATTGTAAAAAGATAATTTTGCCCAGCACTTATTTTGAGGTTAATTATAAGCTTTAAATAACTTAACTAAGGAGCAAAGTTTCAGAGTTCTGCTTTAAAAAGCACCGAACCAGAGATTTTTATGCTTTAAATGGGCGGCGGTTTAAAACATAACATTGTAATTACGAACATAAATAGCACTTATTTAAACTACTTTGTATGCAAATTTATTCTATTTTTAATTCATATAAATTTTGAAATTCTATTGGTCTGCTAAACTATTTTCTCTTTTATATTGTCATTTACTGGTTTTATGAGAAAGCAGAATTTTTTTTCTATTTATAATTTTTTGTTTTTAAAATCTAAATTTTTGTCTGATTTTGTGTGTCTTTTTGTGCTTTTATAAACTAATATAAAATAAAAAATTGTTTAAACGTAGAAATTTACTTATGATTAAATTTACTTATATTATTAAATCAATATTTGAATTCAAACGTTCCTTGTAAAGATATTCACGAAAGCTTTTAGGGTTGCCTTGAGAGTTATAAATTAATATTTGCTTTGCTTTCAAGCATGTTTAAAGACAAATTTTTTTTTAAAACACCCCTTATTCCAACGTTTGGATCATATAAAACAGATCATCACCAGGGATTTTAAAAAATCTGTGATGGTACTCTGTTTTATATGATCGAAACGTTGGAATAAACGTGTTTTAATAAAAAAATTTGTCTTTACACCATGTCTGAAGCAAACAAATCTTTAATTTCCTTGTAAAGGAGAATTATCTATTTTTTGAAAAATAGAATATCAAATATTTTATCAATATTTCATCATTTTAATTTGTAGAAATTAATACTAAATTTTTTTCAACTTTCTGATTTTAAAAAATGTTGCAAAATCAATATTATTATATGCCTTTTCAATTTGACCCCAATATATTGTAAGATATCGACATTTTTGAGCCGGTTTTTATTTCGAAATCCCACAGCGAATTTGTAAATTAACCATCGACCGTAAAACGGTTGGTCGTGATCGAAAATTATATGGTGTATATTGGCGTACTAACCCATCTTAACCCGTTCTATTCTAAACATAAAAAAATTTAAAAAAAATGTTAGAATTTCGTGTCAAAATGCATGTCAAATTGATTTGGCAATCGTCGCACATTTTAACAATAGACGGTAAAAGATAAAATGGATTTATTTCTAATACTTATTTAGCATTTCTTTCTTAATGCAAAACATTTTAAAAATGTATATGATAGAATAGATCAGTATTGTTATTGAAATAGTTCTAAAAATATTATTCAGCATGAATACACTTAACTTCAGGTTTTGACAATTTGAGGTTTAAGTGAAATTTGTAAACTCGGGTAAAATCACAGCCGGTGTTGTAGAATAGATCTTCCCCCATTACAGATCTTCCCCCCGGAAGATTTATTCTGGTTCACACCAGAACAGATCTTCCCCCCTCGGAATATTTATTCCCCCCTGTGTTAAAGCATACAGCAAAAATTTGCATCAAATTCTTAACAGAGAGGGGAAGATTTTTTCTGGTGTTCACTCTAGAATAAATCTTCCCCCTGTTATAAATCTTCCCCCTGTTATAAATCATGTAACAATTATTTGCATATTAAAAACAACATCTTTTTTTTGTTTTTTGCGTCATTTCGTTTTTTTTTCTTTTAATAAAAAAATTCATAAAAAAAACTTGAGGTTTCAGATCATTGGTAATAAACACAAAAAAATAAATTTTATTCTAATCAAACATTTGAGATGTCTGAAATACTTAAAAAAAACCTGCCTTTTTTAAATTAACACCTTTTGAATGTTTTACTTAAAATTAGGATTTCGATCCTATAAAGCTAAAATGTAAACCCTAAGCAAACCTAAGCAGAAAACCTAAATTCAAAATATTAACCGTTTAAAATATTAAGCAACATATTATGAAAAAAGTTAGAACTCGTAGGAAAATTTGGCGGCGCCAGAAAAAATGCATTCTGCATATCTTCGGAAAATATCACTTCCTGATTAAAAACAAAAAAACTTTTTTCCTAAGCCTAAGCAAAACCTAAAAATCAACCTAAACAACCAAAAAATAACAACTTTAAACCTGTTTAATATTGAATTAACTGCTGAACATGAAGAAGATTTTTTTGTTTTCGCATTGACTTTTAAATAAAAAAAAAACAAAACTTATGGATACTCATAATCTAATTTTTATTTCTTCTTATTTCAATTTTTGTCTATATATTATGTTTTATAAGAAGCAAAAACTGAAAGGTAAATAATGAATCAAATACTGATCGAAAAGAAATTAAACTGGTGTCATTTTTTCATGTCTGTTTTTATTATACCTTGTCTTCAAAATTGATAAACTTAAAGAAAAAAGCCTTTTCACGATATAAATTTTCTTAAAAAATTATTCAGTTTATTTAATTATGCCATATTTTTTTACGTACTCAAACAAACGTACTAATGCAAACGTATTTTTTTATCTCCGAAAACCAACTAAATAATACTTAATTATTAATGTCAATGCTTAACTGTTTTTTGAATTAACAACAATTAAAGCTAAAGTTGATTTATATAAAAATACAAAAAAAAACTATTTTTTTTAAATGTAACATTTTTACCTTCTGTGTTAAAAATTATGTTTTTAAAATTTGCCCTAACAAATTCTCGCGTATCATTTTTTAAATTTATGCAAATTTTTGAGGGGGGAAGATTTATTCTGGTGTTTGAACTAGAATAGATCTTCCGGGGGGAATAACTATTCTGAGGGGGGAAGATCTATTCTGGCGTAAATCAGAATAAATCTTCGGGGGGAAGATCTATTCTAGAGTGCACTAGAATAAATCTTCCGGGGGGAAGAAAAATAGGGGGAAGATCTATTCTGCGACACCGGCGTCAATGATTACTTGTTTAACGCCACCAGTTCTAATAAGGAGTATCATTAAAAATGTTTGTTTTACATTTAACCCTTTCTGCTTTTTGAAGGTGAAACGCGTGTGGTGGCAAAAAATCTATTAATTATTCTAAAATTATTATTTTATTTATAGAAATAACTGCGAATTTACTGTTGACTTCTCGCAAAATTTTTTAGTTATGTATGTGCTAGTTTGTACGTATAGTGTGTGGATCAAGATTAAAACTAAGACTTTTTAAAAAAAAACAAATAACCTTTTTAATACCTTAAAAATTACATGTCAAATTAGCAATTTAATAAATATCGTTTATCTTTTTTTTTCCGCTTTGTGTTTAATGTTGTAGAAAGTAGATAGATACTGCAAATCGGCGCGTTTTTTGCTATTGCTGGAATAATTTCTTGCAAAAAAATAAAAATTTTGCTTTTTACTTAGTTGTAATTATACTATAGGTTGTGGTCACGTTATAATGAATATTTGTATTCTGTTATTTGAGTATGCGCCGTGTTTTCGTTTTTGTGTTGTTGCTATAGGTGGGTTTTCTTTTGGTGACTTATTTTCCCCTTAAAACTATTGAAACATAAGTAGCTTAAGTAATAAACTGAGCTTAGGCAAGTAATAAACTATATGAGTCATATGATCAATAATATATAACATAAAAATATAACAATATTAAACTTTAACTTATTTACTTATATCCAGTTACTGTCTTACTGAAGTACGCTCTAATTAAGGCATTCTAATGATAGTGAGTAAAAATTATATTAACAAATTAAAAATTAAGAAACCCACACAGAGCAAGTTTTAATCCTTAAAATATCATAAGATTATTTTTGTAGTATTCGCCACCATAATAATGTTAGAATTTATCAGGCAGAAGATATTTAATAATTTAATTGCCTCATACGAGACGTTCTACTTAGCTGGGAGTCATAAGCAGCATAACATTTATAATTTCTTAAAATTTTATGAATTGAGTAATAGTCCCAAATTTAATCGCACTTTAATTAAAGCTCAATGTAATAAAAACATCAGCATGTCCCAATCATAAAGTTCGTAATAACAATGTGGTGCCCTAATTGGGACACGTTTAGGTTGAAAAGTGCTCTAGTTACTGCTGTAAATGTTTATGAGTAATATAAGTTTTAGTTTTTATTAAGTAATGTAAGTTGATTTTTTTAATGTTTTTGACGGTATTTCTGTTTTACTGCGATATATACTGTTCTTTTTAACAAATTACCGCACTACTCTTTTAAAAACAGTTTTATTTAACTTTCTTAGGTAACAAAAACTACGCACGTACTCAATTTACGCAACTCATAGAAGCTCAAGAATAAATACTCGTGTATAATCTGAAAGAAAATCCCCAAATCTTCATGACGATCGGATCCTCCTCCGGAGAGCCGAGCAGTCCCAAGGGTTCCTCGCGAGCCGGGGAACGTCAGTTCGCCCGACTCCAGCGGCTTTTCGGTGGAGTCCGAAAAGGCCTCCGCTCTCCGCCGTCAACGGACGGGGAGGGAAATAACCCGGAGCGGAGGAGCCCAAGCGAATCCGGATCCCTGTCCGCATCCTCCCAGGCTACGTCTACTGTCATCACACTGGACGGGGAGGTGGGCAGCCAATCATCGTCCACCTCCTCTGGAACCGCCCGTGCCAGCCGCTCCTCCTCCTCTTCGACCATTATGCAGACGCGGGTAAGAAAGACCGGAACGGGGTCTTTAGAGCCACAAGCAGGGAACTTGGAGCCATGAGAAATTTTTGGGAACTTGGAGCCACGAGCAATGGGAACTTGGAGCCTTTAAGAAAAAATTGATTTGGGGTTAGATTCGGGTTTCGCTTAGGCTTAGGTAAACGTTTTAGCGATTTTTATTTCGGCGCAAAACCCCAACTTACGGCCAAGTCCCTATTTTGACCCAAGCCCAAGGCTCCACCGACCCTAAAGAAGACCGGAACGGGTCTTAGAGCCACAAGCAGGAACTAGCCAAGAACTCGAACAGCCACGAGCAAGAACAGCCTAAGAAAAAAAAATCTCCACAAAACTAGCATACCTCCAATCCCACACCTCCAATCCCAACTCCAACCCAACCCACAAGACCTGGGTCACAACGGAGTGATAAGTGATAACGGGTTTACACTGCAGTGAAAAGTGACGGTGTAAACGCGGGTGGAGCACGATGTCACTTGGCACTTGTCACTCTGGTGTGAACCAGCCCTAAAAGTTGTAGCTTAAACATATTGCGCAAAGAGCAACGTGTCTCGTGAACTTTTTACCTCGGAGTCTGAACGTCACGGGATTTTCTGGTCTGCTGAATTTTATTATATTCCTTCAGCAAATAGTTTTTGGTTGGGATTTTTAAACCTTTTCTACTTCAATTACGTGTTTTTTAACTTTTTAAATGGGCTTAACTTTTAAGTTCACGAGCACTACATAAAATTCAAACACTCAGAATTCGAATTTATAAGAGAAACCGGTGAAAATAGAACTTTCATTAAAATTACAAATAAAATAAAGAAAAAGTATTTTAGTTCTTTTGCATATTTTACTTCAAAGATTATAATTTTGAAATTAATTATAAAAACCATAAAAACTCATTAACACTAGCTTGGTGTAAAAATGCTGTGTGTTTATCAACATGTAGCGAACCTAACCTTCAACTACATTTGGGGACCTCGTCTTTAAACCAACATTTACCCAAGTGAATTTCTGTATAACACTATAGTTTTCGGGTAAAAAAATAATTTAAAATGTAAAGATTCAAAAAATTTCCATGCAGTCTAACTTTTAAAATAATAATAATAATCAAAGTTGCGATAATTAATAATCGTCAATATTTCAGGTGACAGGTGATGAGCGTCCCAGTTCCAATCCCTCCGACCCCGAACACATATCCGGAAGAAGCAACGCCTCGTTGGACCCCGTTGACGGAACCATACAACCGCCGAAAAAGTATTGTCCCCAAAAAGTATTGGCAAAAAACCAAACTGAAACTACCCACCCCGCGGTTTCTAAGGGGTCCGAAGCAGTTCAAGCCAAAGTAGCCCATTCCAAAACCTCCGATATTACCATTTCCTGCAACTGCGGTCGGAAAATCTACTCCCTGCCCGGAAAAGAGCCCGGGGCCATAAACATCAAGTTCAGCGACAACGATTCCAGTCTCCCGCCCACCCCGCCGCCCCCGAAATACTCACCCCCGAGAGTTGTAGAGATAAAAATACCCGAAATCGACGGATCGCATGAGTCTAAAACCGCTTTTCCAACATCCAATTCCCCGGAAAAAACCTCTTCCAAACCTCCGAGCCAAACCGCCAACCTCTTCTGTCCGAAAAGCCCCAGGAATTTTATGAAACCTTCAGATGCCGTGGGAAATTCGTCGCCGATTGCTCCGTCGCTCAGTCGAGACGAGGCCTCGTACGCCAGTGTGCGGCGCATGCGGGACTACGCCCACTTCTTCGGGTCGCGGCGGCAGTCAAGTCGGTCGGATACGGCGCGGCGCGCCGCCAACGCCGCCGCGGCCGCTCGCGCTGCCACGGCTGTTTTCAGCACTTGGAGTTTCGGCCAGTTGAGATCCACCGCGGGTCCGCTGTCGGAGCGGACGGAGGAGGGGTCGGAGTACGAGACACCGACCCGGGATTACCACGCCCGAGATGAGCCGGAAGAGGAGTCGGTGGCCGGTGGTGGGGGGAAATTTTCGGATTTTCCACAGACCGCCACCAGAAGTCGAGGTCGGTCGGTCGGTGACGGATTAGCCGACGAAGAGGACGACCGAGATCAAGAGGATTACCACCGCCGCGGGGATTTTCTAGAAGAAAGAGAGGACTTTCTGGACGATCCGACTCTGGGCGGAGTCGCTTCCCACCCGCCCAAGCGTCCGCCAACGGGCGTCGCCCGCAAACCGACCGCCAACCGACCCCACTTACGCAAACAGCAGAGCGCCAGACAAGCTTCCCGCTCGCCCAATTACGACATGGGCGGATCCAGAGACCGCGGACCCAGGGAACGCCCCGGTTCTAGAAACCGCTACAGCTCCCAGCGAATCAGCGGAACGGAGGGGAGTGGTCTCAGCGGCCGACAGCGTACCAATCCACTGTACAGCTCCATGCCGCGATTGAACGGTGGAAGGGATTCAGACGAGAACCAGCCGACAACAGGTCCCCGACCCTCTTACTCCTGGGGTCATTTGGGACCCGCCAACGCCGCCGCGGCCCATGTCCACGGCGTGTTCACCAGAGGAGAGGATCTGGTGTTTAAAAACGTGTTCCCCTACACGACCCTGGTGGCTCGCAAACCGCCCATCCGCTACCCCACCATTTCCGCCGGCCCCATGCAGATATCAGCGCACGGACACGCGACGCAGCAGTTCGCCAAGCGGAAATCGCCCAAGGGCTACCAAAGGTATGGACGGTATTTGTTATTGTTTTGCTGCTCTGTCTGAATTAGGGCCGTAAAAATAAAGTATTTGATATTTTGCATAAAAAACTTATTGTGCCATAACTCACAAAATGTGTTAAAAATTACGACTTCCATGTTTTTCTTTATGGGGAGACCAACTAACGATAAAAATAATGGAAAACGCAAAAAAACATAATCAAATCATAAAAATAATTTTTAACGAATTAAAATTAATATTGTTTATTTTCTGTTTACCGCGCAGAATATTTTTAATAAATGTCTTGTTATTTTTTCGCTGCAGAAAATTTACTCTTTGCCTTTAGTTTATTTTCATTTTTAATTTATTTATTATTAATGCAGGAATAGTGAATACGCGTAATTGATGCAATAAAACTACATATCTTTTTAGAGTTAACAATATAAACCTCACGGGTTAATTAATTTTAATTACCTCAATTTTAATTACAACTAAGCTAAATAACAAAACGAAAAAATTCGTTTAAAACAAAATCTAATAAAAATTCCAATGTTTTTGTTATTTTGCAGGTACAATTCCACGACGGGTCGCCGACACGGCTACAACAACGGCGACTCTCGCAAACCCTCCACCCAGCCGCGCATTTACGAAATTTTTGCCGACGAGAGCGCCGTCGAGAGTGACGTCAGTTTCGGAGGACCGCCCCTTCAGTCCCCGCCTTCCAATGGGGGCCCGCCGCCGCGTCGGAGTCGGGACCCCCAGCGCCAGCAGCAACCTCCCCTGCACAGGGAGTTGGGTGGCGGCGCTGGAGGGGGCGTGCCCCCGATGACCCCGGTGTATTTCCTGCCGCAGTCCGCCTTTTCGCCGGCCAATGGGGGTCCAGTTAGTCCCGCCTACGACCCCGGCGCCCATTGGAACTTTGGCGGAGCTCCGCCCCCAAATCCGGTGGCGGCCGCCGATCTGGAGAAAAAACGGAGAAGCAGATCCAACTGGAACTGCACAGTAGGGTGGATGCTGGCATTAACAGCTTTTATCATTTTCGCACTGGCAGTGGCTCTATTTATTCAAGGTAATTTTTTTTATTTATAACAAGTAAAAATATAAAACTTGTTTATCACCGTGGGGCAGTGTTAAAAAACCGTACTCCGTTGCCACTTTTATTTTTTTAGAAATATGGTTGTATTTATTTCTTTTCCGAATTAAACGAAAAATAACTCTTAATTTTTTGGCTATACTGTAAAACTTATGCAAAGTTTTTTGGTTAATTAATAAAGTTTACTATTAGGATACATCTTTAAGAAGTTAAAACAACAGAACCTAAATAAAAAATAAAATTTGCATGTAAAATTTTATGCAAAGAGTTCTCAACCGTTAGCATGGCTTTAAGGAGGTTAGAACAGAATAAAATCTTTATTGAAATAACGCCGTCGTTTCGACACTAAATAAAACAGGTACTAAATAAATAACAAGTAACTACATAAATAGATAAAACTTATAATATAAAAAATAGTATACAAGCCAAACAATGGAATAAAAAAAAACTTATACAGCAATATTTATTTGCATTTCAAGCTAATTATTTTTATTTACTATTTTATATATTTTACATTTTTTCGCTTTATTTAAGTAAGCAGAGACTCCAGTGAAATACAGAAGCTGAGATCGGCAGTAGAAGCAGAAATTCCTAATCAACCTGTTCAAGGACTTGCATATCAAACTCCATAAAATAAAATGATCATTTAGTGACATATGGTATACTATATACTCTTTATTGTGTTTTAAAACTGGTGTAATTATTGGCTAAAAATTTCAAAAATAAGCCAATATAATTTGGAAAAAAATCGTGGTATAAAGATTTTTTAACGTTGGCTTGGACTCATCAGATTTTGAAAACAATAAACAATAAATTTGACGATATTATAAATTTTAAGAAAGCTGTTGTTGTTAAAAATGAACATAAAAACGAACATTGTTGTAAGAAATGTTGCTGTTAGAAAACCCGTGTGCATAGCTTTTTTCATGTTTTATAATACAATATTAACAATGTGCAATTAGTTTTTTCTGGTTTGTTATATATTTTAATAGATATGATATTTAATTTTTTTATTTTAATTTTGAATGTGATTATTTGTTTAAAAATTAACATTAGTATTGCACCACAATTATGCTTTAATGGTTTAAAATTACTTTAGATCCAAATGCCATCCATTATTGTAATAATAATGTTTTTTTCAGTATATTTTAAGAATAACAATCGAAATATGTAAAATTGTACTTCATTATTATCAATATGTTGTTAACACTGGTTAGAAATAAAATTAAAATGCCATGAGATTCATTTAGTTATCTAAATATTTCCAAGCAAAGTGTCCTTATGTACGTTAATTAAGAATCGTCATTGAAAATTTTTATCGAAATGTTATGAATTTAATTAAATTTAATATTCCTCAATTTTTATGATCCTCAACTTTCCTGAATTTCAAAATCCAGTAAACGTCAGCAAGATTAACTTTAAGAAAGTCTTTCGGCGTGACAAGAAAATTCGTTAAGAATATAAAAATTTTTTCTAATAGTTTTCAGAACTTTTTGTTAAAATCTCCAAAAACAATAAATTTTTCGTTAGATAGATATCGCTAGCTATTCATATATGAGTTTTAAAAAATAACTAAAATTTTTCAAGGCATTACGTAATTGAAATATTTTCCCCTGATACGCAAAGCTTTGTTCTCAAAACATAAAAACATCATTTTGACATACTGTTTTTACAGAGTAATGAGGAAATAGTAATAAAAACACCTAGATTTTACTTTATCCCATCTTTTGCAAATCATGCGAATTAAGAAACATCATAACTCGTAAAGCCTTAGAGTTAAGCTCGTGTTTTGAAAACAGTATAAAATCACTCACACGGCTGCGAGATTGGCTTTTGCTTTTAAAAAAAATTGGCTGATTTCCAAAGGCGTAGCATTGCCAATATTGTATTGTCTTGTAGGTGAACTAGTTTACCGTTCTTATTTGGTCTTACCACAGATATATTAATTATTTTAAATTGTGCCGGGTTGTAGTAAAACCAATCTAGTCAAACAATGAAAAATTACATTAAAAATAAAGTTTATTTCATAAGTTACACGAATTAAATACTATAATTCATTTAGTCGGAAGTCAATAATTTAGTTTAACTTTTAAAAAATTGGACAAATTAAAAAAAAACACAAGACAATAGCGTCTATCATTTTAAAAAACACAAGTGACTTTTATAATCAATAATATACCAATCAGTTTACGTGAATTTAAAAAATGTTGTATAAAACTTAAAGATTAGAAATAATTATGTGACCAATTTCCAAGCACAAATAAGATTATTAATTAATCAATTTCTACAAGACTAATTATTTGTAATTTGTAATTTAATTGATTTCTAAGGATTTATTGACATAAGTTGATTTGTTTTCGGGCGTTATCTCAAACTGATATAATTGTGATTTCTATAAGTTTCGAAAACAACAACGTGTTTCTTTATCAAAAAAATAAACATACTGTGCCTACACACTAATAATAAAACTTGTAAAATACACTACATAATTAGGGACAAAAAGGTGATAAGATTTTAAAATTTATATAAAATAAGCTTTAAAAATAATGCTAAAATTTTTTTGTCATTTTGTTTGTTCAAACACAGAGTGGGTCCTTTTTTTGGAATAAATTTTTGAGAAAAAAATTGTTTAAACCGATTTATAATTTGTTAATTTGTCACTGTCAGAAGAAAAAACTTGGAAAACGATACCTTAACCAGTTCCCGTGATCGGTTTTTCCTTGGTGACACCGTCGCCCCATACGGTGGTGAAATCTTCGTCTTATCATTGTGGTGTGTAAACTTTAAGTCATACCTAGGTAATACGTAATATTGCATTTGTAGTAAAAATTTACATAATTGGTACCGTACCAGTCTTAACCATTTCAATTTGCACGTTTACGGTGCAGTAAAATCCCGAACGTTGGTTCAGACAAAAAAATTGCCACTGGTCAATGGATTAAAAATTGTATCGATTAAAAGCATCAAGCTTACAGCAATATTTGTTATTCGTAATAAATTTTTCACCTTTATTATATATAAATTTAAAACTGCCATTAAATATGTGTAAGACGCAATCATACACATAAAAAAGCGGCGACTTCACGTTTTGCAAAGATTGAGTGCGAAAGTTTTTCGATATTGAGAACCCATCAGACGAAAAACAGATCAAACCAAATTTTGCTGCCTTATTTGTTCAGAGAGAAATATTACTCATATAAATTAGGCAATCACGACGATCAAACGTCACTGATACTCAGAATCCGCGAAAGTTGGAAATTGAACTAAAAAATTTCTTTTTAAATGATTTTCCATTTATTTATTTTATTTATTATTTATTCGCATATTGCCGGACACAACTAAAGCATTTAAAATGCACTGAAATAAGCTGGCCCTTTGTTAGTAAAACCAAGAATATATAACACAAGAGAATGTCCGACTATACACTAAATTTTTGACCAAATTTTGCAAGAAAAGTCGCACTTTTGAATTCGTGTGCGACTTTTCTCGCAAAAATCCGACATTTTCTGCTAGTTTTTCCGCGCTGCGATTTTTAACACAGTGTTAGTTTTCTCGCAGTGGGGACTGCGACTTTTTTCGCACTCTATGCTGTTTTATTCGCACTGCGATTATTTTCGCACTGCGAGTCTGGCTGCGCAACAAAAAAAAATACAGACGCTGGTAGTCATTTTCAATCGAGTAAAACACTTCGAAACTTGTTTTATTTAATTTTAAAACGTTGGAAAGTTACTTTATTTTATTAAAATAAAAAGTTTTAACATCTTAAGGTAAAAGAAACGACTTTTACTCATTTAAACACAAAATTTTTGCTCCGCTTTGTTTTTATTTTTTGTCGTGCAGCCCAACTCGCAGTGCAAAAATAATCGCAGTGCGAATAAAGCAGCATAGAGTGCGAAAGAAGTCGCAGTCCCCACTGCGAGAAAACTAACACTGTGTAAAAAATCGCAGCGCGCGAAAACTTGCAGAAAATGGCGGATTTTTGCGAGAAAAGTCGCACACGAATTCGAAAGTGCGGCTTTTCTCGCAAAATTTTGGTCAAAAATTTAGTGTACAGTCGGACATTCTCTTGTGTTATATATTCTTGGTAAAACTAATCACTATTGTGAACAATATTTATGTGGTATCAATTCATTTTGTGAAATGTGAGTCTGGTCTTCAGTTTTTTTATGATTTTTTCCAAATGTCCTGTTGGAAACAACATGGTTCATTTTAATTATTGGGTTCCATAAGTTCCATTCTTGGATTAAATATTCTTGAGAAATTATAACTTTTGAACATGTAAACTGAATCTTGCTAAAAAACTTTTTTTGTGTTGTTCCGGGTTTTTTTGCGTGTTTAAAATATTCTTTTTGATACAAATAAGAGAAACAATACATCAAAAGACCGCCCGATCTAAACGGCGTTTTCATTCTCCCCAGTTGGTCCTGAGGCTGTCAGACCTGTTGAAACATCTGGGCTTGGCATAAACCCCGCAAATAGCGGCGAAACGACCGTTTTATTGAATTTATTATCCGCGCGGGTCTCAAGTCCAGCTGCAACTTCTTATTCAGCTAAATGTTCTTGCTGCTATCTTTTTTCCCGGGTATGTCGTTGACTTCTCTATTGAAGGCATAAATCACTATGTTAGCTTTCACAGAGCAAAAATTATCGATACAATAAACGTTAATTGCAGCGTTGTATTTACGGGGAAAAACGGGTTATTTTTATTTAAGTTTAAATTGGAATTTGCGAATCGCCTATCCGGGCGGAACCTGGCATGGATTTCACCATTACCCGAAGACAGCAAGAAAAAACTCCATTCCTTCTTACTATCGTAGAATAATTCAAAATTCCAGGCGAGTTCCACTGTCTATTGATTTAAAAGGAAAGCTGGCAGTATTAGCATAAAGAGTCACATGATCAAAAAATCAACTGTTACCTCGACTGGTTTTATAAAAAAATTTAAGATAAAAATGTATTTAAATAAACTCAGAGACAAACCGATTTCATTTGCTTTTTGACTCGGTCTGCCAGTCCGTACGATTTGCATACGTCAAAACTCTCTGCGGCTATTGACAACATCTACTATGGTCCTATTACACCGCAAATCAAAATAATGCATCTTAAATTTACGACAATAGAACAAGAATGTCACACTATCACGATAAGAAAACAGCTAAATTTTTTGTAGTATTAAGTTAAAATAACTTTATTAACAAACTAAATAAATCACAATTTATTATGCTTAAATGTTGGGAGTTTTAATGTCATTTTTACTGTTTTTACAACCTTAAATTAAAAAAATTTTGTTATTTTTTGAAATAGTATATCATTTTTTGTGTTCTAATAGTAAAGTATAGCTCTAAAACTTTTTGTTCTGCAGTTTCTATCCAAAAATGCACGAAAAAAATAGATTTTTTTTAATTAGAAATCATATTAGCATGTTTCTGATGGAGGAAAGAAGACACATTTTATTTTTATTTAATTTGCAGCGTCCATGAAAAATTTTCAAATTTAGCCATAAAAGTTAGCTCGGCAGGCGATACTGGAGTTTTGAATGATTTTCTTTAATTGTAACGCTTGTTATTTTTTTATAATTAGTTAACGAATAATAATCGTTTTTAAGTTACTTATGATAACGTTTACAATGCTATATATAGTGTGGCACATTGTAAAGGGCGCTTTATTGTTCGGGACGTTTATTATTGGTGTCACGGCTAGTTTGCCAGAGCTATTGTGCGGAAAAACGCGCTAACAGGGAGAAGAAAAAAAGGTCGTTTGGATTCCTTTTTTTGACTTTTTTTCTTATGTCCTAGTATTATTTCGCCAGTTTGCGGGCGGTAGGCTATCGATTTCTGGGCAGCGTTGAATTGGAGCGGTGCCAAAATGGCGCGTCCTATTTCGGCACTAACGAAACCGCCGAAGATTCCGGGGTACCGAGATAATAATTATATTAAATGGAAACAGCTCAAAAAATTACAAATGAAACATTTTTATTGACAGCTCCGAGTTTATGCTAGTATTCGAAGAAAAAAAAATACAACCAAGTAAAAAAAAATTTTTTTGGGAGAAAACAAAATATTCATGACAGAATTATGGTGGCTGTGAACAGTTAAAATCTGTGTTCAGAATAAAAATTCATCTAACTATCATAGATTTTTTTTAGTTCAACAGTTTTATTTAAGATCATTTCAGTTGTAAGCAGTCAATTAAAAGTATTTTGATTTTTTTTTTGCAAATTTTACTTTATTGGTAGGTAAACATATTAAATCAGAATATTATACTGCAAAAAATTATCTAAAAAAATAATTTTATTATTTGTATTTTCATACAAAAAATTATAAAAGCTAATTTAAATGCCTAGCCAGCTTTTATTCCGATACAAACACGTCAGAATTTTAAGAACCCTCAAAATGACATAGTATTCGTGATCACGTCATATATGTTTTGCTCTGTGGAAATGGTTGTGGGAGGAGCTAATAGAATCACTTTTAGCCAATTAGTGCTTGGGAAAAAATGGAGGAAAGATCTTCTTTTTCATAAGCACTAATTGGCTAAAAGTGATTGATTCTATAACGTTATAACTCTGTAAAGAATATTAACACTGAACAATTTCCGTTTAAATGGGAGGGTTTTGACTATTTGAAAAATTGTGAAAAATTTGAATTGAAAAAAACTTTAAAAGATTATGTTAATTAAACAAAATCAATGTGTCAAAATGTGAATTATTTGCCTTAGAAAAATCCTTGTATATTTTTGTCTAAAATTTCATTACTTGGCAATGCTTAATATCAAACAAATTGCTGAATATTTAAGGGTTATATGCCACGTTAATTGCTTGTTTAGCAAACCAAAACTTATCCATTTTTTTAAACCTTTGTTCATAAACTTGTAAAGCAGAGTTGTGTATTTTTTTTATTAAAAACTATGAATCATAGTAAAAGTATGGTGCTGTAAATAATCCTTTACACAAAAAACATTAACGTGCAATAAGGTCACTAAAAATATTTTTGTAAGCACACAAAAAAGCAACATTATATTCTAGTTTTAAAAAATCGTAACAAAGTGTATAAATATTAGCAACAGCTTCACGTTATCTGTGATGGCCACTATAGTTTTTTTGTTTTATTGAGTGCTAGTACATAAACTCCACTGGATAACACTGCATTCTATCAATTTTACCCTAGTACGAAAAAAAATAAAAAAAGCAAGTTTAATTACTGTGTATGACCACAAATAATGCTGACTGCAGTAGAGTTTACGCTTGACGAAAGACAAATAAAACACCACCGTTTGGCGAACGTCACATTGAGAATACCTTTGTAGATCCATTAAAACAATAGTTTGAATAGCTGTTTTTGCTTTTGAAGTATTGTTTGTATAAAATGAGCTGATAAACAATTAGAAAGACAAGAATATAATTGGTCTGATTCAATAACATATAATTTTATTTAAAGTGTTAATTAATAAGTTTAATTTTAAATAAACTTTACTTCTCATTTAAAAAGTAAATTGTGTTTCATTTATTGGTGACATGATTGCAAAGAAGCTATAGGCAAAGGGCTTAGAAATAAAATGATATGTATACATTTATTTTGATAAAAGCAAAATTGTAAAATATTTTTCTTAATTTTGCAGACTACAAAAGAATATAAAAATATTTTTGTGGTAACATTCGGCAATTCACAAAATGATAATAAAATTAAACACACCATTATTACACCAATGTTTAATGTTTTTTTTGCGTTTTTAAAAAATAATTATCGTGTTCAATTAAGTTGTAAATGTTTTTAAATTGTTATGGTAATTCAACGCAACTTAATTCAGTTCAGACGGTTCTTATAGCATAAAAGTTTGAGATAACTTATTTTTTAGATTTTGAAGTAAAGTTGTGTTGAATCGAAAAAAAACTTAATCCAAAACTTTATTCAAATATACGCTTCTTTTTGCAAACTCGTTTTGATCGAAATTAAATAATCTTACAATAAACTTTTCCTGTTGAATTAATTAATTATTATACTACCACCAAAACATATGACTTGCCAAAATTTTACTCTATTTAAACGCTTAACGCATGAAATCTTGTCTGTGAAGCCACCTATCTCCGTGTATAGTAACTGCTGTTGTGTTGTCCGCTTTGTTTTTAGAGTCGAAAAAAAACAACAATGAAAAACTTTGAAAGGGCCTAATTGGCATGAAGTACAACAATGGCGGGATTAATTATGCTAAGTGTACGTAGTCAGCTGATGTGGCTGAGAATCAGTGGGGTCCGGAACGGCAGGGGGAATCTTCGGGTTTGGTGGTAAGTTTAAAGCGGCTTGGTGGGGAGTTGAAATCGGCAGGGACGTAAAAAGACTGGATGCACACGACCAATATCGGAGAGCTCCATGCTATAGAGAGCGTCCTTCGTTTCCTAGAAGCTTTCATAATATTCCTTTTTCTTTCCCACATGCTTTATATCGCGGGGAGAGAGAGAGAGAGCGGTAAAACGCGGCCAGGAGATAGAAAGAGGGGAAGCACACGCTCTGAGCTCACCGGAGACGCGGGGCGAGTGAAGGGAGTCGCCACGCAGCCCTATAAGCGAGTACCGCCTGTATTATGAAACATGTACAAGCGAGAGAGCTGAAAGATCTATGGAGGAGGACTTACCTTGGCCGCGCCGCGGCTTCCATATAGCTGGAGTGCCCGCGCGCGCCCTCCCAGTATAAAAACCCGATTAAGCCGCTCTCCCAAAAAAGGAAGCTTTTTTGTGTCAAAAAAAAAGGCGCCCGTTACGCGATTCGGCTCCTCGGGCTGTTGATCGCCGGGAAACGTCCTGGAAAACGTTTTGCTTTTATTGAAATTCCGATTTTTTTTCGCCAGTGAACAGTTTTAACGCTAGAGTAGAGTGGCTTTTCGTTCTAATGTATTTATTTGGAGAATCGCGAATTCCACCTGTAGATTATATTTAACACCGATTTTGGAATAAATGCCGAATAGATGCCGAACGAATAAACTTGGATTACGAATTAGCACCAGCGGCTAATACCCGAAAGATGCGTCAACAAACTACCGTGAATTCGCCCTGTTTACTGAATATTGACGAGCAATTTGCAAAATTTATTTCAAATTTATTACTAAACGATGTCGGGTTTTGTTTTGGTTTGTTTCAGAATCCTGAACAATAATTTAATTACTCAAAAATTATTATTTTTATTAGAGTGCTTATCATTTATAACTTTTTTCGCTCGCATAACTTTTTAGCAGCTTTAGTTTCATTTTTTATGAGTACTCCGATCAAAAATACACCTATCACCCGCTAAACACATGTTTTTGGACAAACTTTAATTTTTTTTTGTAAATAAGATCAAGTAAGAAAAAAAATTGACTTTAGGTTTTGTATTTTATGTCATATGAAAGTTTTAAGAAAAAACGTCGAACTCACGGAATTTAAAAATTCAAAACACGTCATTACCTTTTATATTTCCTTTAATAATAATTCTCTCATCTTGTCCACCTTTTCGCAAGAATAAATTTGGGCAAAAATCTTATGAATTTTTTAAAAGAAAACACCAACATTTGCAAGCGCATATCAATAATGAATATTACGTTCTTCAAAAAAAAAATTATGTCCTTATTAAATTCTATTTATAGCGAAGGTCGTATACTTTTTCTTCACGTTTCGATTCAAAAGAAACCCTCGGTACATATTCTTTATGGGAAGGAGAATGAATACGGCATTACGCCGTAGACAAGACAGTCCCCAAGCTACTCGTAAGCCCGTGTAATTTTTCTCAAAGAAAACTTCCAAAAGCGATTTTACGCGATAGTGCTTCTTAGTTTTTGATCCGCTTGATCTAATATAATCTTATTAACCATTTTGAGATTATTGATAAGATATTACACTTAGCTTTTTTTTAAAAAAATAAAAAAAAACTATTAACTTTATTTTGCTATTTAAAAAAAACAACTCCGTGTAAATTTTTAATGGTTTTTAAATCAAGTTAATTTGAATAATAAAAATTTTCTTATATTTTAGTGAAAAATAATGTGAAACTTACTGACACCATACAAAATATATATAAATCACTAACCGCGTTTTTTATGCAAGACCAAACCTTTCAAATTTATTAAAATGTACACGCCACGCACATTTCCGAAAAATCTTTACGTGCATTTTGAGAAATATTTTATTTTGATATTGTATTCAATATTCCAGACAACAAAAAAATTAAACACCGCCTTAGAAAAGAACATTCTATAGTTTTTAGTATTGTTTTTGACGCATACTGTTTTTAAATAATTACTAAAACAAACTAAAATCTTGTCGCTCGTTTTGTACGTGCTAAAATGAGCAATTTTTTGTTAAAGATTTCTGTGATTTTGGATGTATTAGTAATGAAATCAATAGTGCAAATCGCTTTTATTTTTATTGTTATATAGAATAAAAAATTTTTTCTTCATTTTTATGTCGCGCTATTGTTAAAAGTCATAATGTATTGTTGTTATAATTTTTATTTATAATAAATAGTAAACGGAACTATTATAATTTTTCCGACTAAACAAGCAATTAAATTAAAAAATCAATGAAAAACTTTTTATAGTTCTATTTGTCATTCACATGAAAAAAGTGTGATTAAATAGTTCGTCAATTATTATAGATTCACCAAAGGAACAAAATAAATACTTTGTTAACTGATAAGCGTACTAATTTTAAAAAATTATGTTTCAAAATTTATAAAATATTAACAAAAGTAAATTTTTTTATTTAAAAAATTTGGTAATAAAGATTATATTTGAGCAATGTAAATAATATTAAAAAAATAATTCCACAGTAAGTAACCCCACCCCATTTTTTTCTATAACGCAATAATGACGAAAAGTTTGATTTTGGTAAAATAATAAAACTATGCCTGATGACGGTACTGGGGTTTTTGGAGTCGTCGGCAGGGAATTTAAAGATGTCGGAAAATTATTTGGGAACTTGGAGCCGAAAGTTAGGAATTATGGTTTGTGATTATGTAGATTTAGGTAATGGCTTTGTCTTAGGAATAGTTTATAGAGATTTCTCACTTTCGGCTTTAAGTTCTCCATATCCGGATCCAATTACCCATTTTCAGCTAGTTTCCGACTTTAAGTACAGCACAGTACAGTTTAAAATATAAACTTGTGTAACCGCTTTCAGAAGTCACCCATGTTTTCCGTATTAAAATAACGAAAAGAAACCGATAATGGAAGATTTATATGTAGCATATACTTGCACCAAGATAACTATTATTCATAAAAAATAATCGTTATCTGGAGGCTGTTTTAATACAGCTGTTTTAATGATTTTGGCGCAGAAATTTTATTTAAGATAAAACGTGTGACCGGTATTCATGGCGTCTTACAATGTAATATTAAGGTTTTTTGTTAAATAACATTTTTATATATTTTTTTGAACTTTTTAAAATATTTGAAAAATAACAATGGTTTTTAGCCAAAATTTTTTTTTTTTTGAAATTCTTGTGAAAACGATAATAGCCGGAGGTTTATTCAAACGTTTTCTAATTTGAGAAAGAATTTTTTTAATTTAACAGGAAATATTGTTTATAGTAAAACTTCGACTCGAAAAACTAAAGTATTATGAATGTTTTACGTTAATCGTATAGTTATAGACGTTTGTCTGAAGAAAAAAACACATTAGCCTTGAATTTTCATTTTGTAATACCGGTAACCTTTTTTTGTAAATTGCGTCATAATAAACGATGTTTATAATTATTCTCCGCGTTGCTTAAATTACTTAAAGTTTCATTGATTTATAAATTATATAAGCCTGATGTTATTTTAAAATGTTTAGTTTTATAAATAAGTTCATTTAGATAAGAAAGGTAGGTTATATAAATTGTTTTCGTCTTTTGTGTGGAGTTTCATATCGCATTTACTATTTTAACGCTTGCTGATAATTATCGCGTCTTGCGTCGATTTTGCCGAGGGGTGAGGGGCCGGACTGTGAACAGAAAACATAAAAATTAACATTGAGTAACGGTGACGCTGATTATTTCTGCGTTAGAGACGCGGATTTTTACTTTGTTAATTAGAAACTAAAAAATGACACAAAGGCAAAATAATAAAAATAAGCAAAAAATCTATGTTAAAAATATTCCAAGCCGTAAATGTATACAATATGTTAATTCAAAAATAGGTTGAATTTATGTGTGTGAATATATATTTTATATATATCTTTTAAACCATTGTTATTATTATTATTCATATGACATAGTATTCACGCAGCCTATTTTCTCAGAAAATGTTAATCTGCTATTTATATAAAAATGTTTTCACCAATAAATATTTGTTATAGCTTTAAATTAAGATAGCCAACCT
Organism: Microlaimidae sp. YZB2_3; assembly: GCA_030248175.1. Taxonomy (NCBI): domain Eukaryota; kingdom Metazoa; phylum Nematoda; class Chromadorea; order Desmodorida; family Microlaimidae; species Microlaimidae sp. YZB2_3. The sequence goes on from JASAMX010033738.1 coordinate 36,460, forward strand.
TGGCTGGTAAATTTATTTTTCTTATTTAGTAATTCCAAACGTACGTATTTGAAAGTATTTGTGATTGTGATTATTTCATTCGTCTTCAAATATTTTTATTGTATTAACCGCTATCACTAATACAATCTTACAAAATGTTAAAAATGTTTTTGTATATAAACTCCAGCTATGAGTGAAATCCGTCATCGGAAAAAACTAAACGATTACAGTAAATAAAATCTTCTTTTATTGCCCGTACAACCAAAATCAATATTATAAAATTTTATGATTTTGGATGTCTATTGCCTATGACTCAATTGTGCTCATAATTTGATTTTAAAATATGCTCAGAAATGATATCACTGCAACTGTTAAGTTTTGATCTTTGATTGCGCTATGTGTTCTCCTTATTTTTGCAACAAATTAGTAAGGTTTCTACTCTCCAATGTCATGCTCCAAGCGCAGGGAGCTTCGTACCTCCGCCGTTTAAATGAGCGATTTAAAACTTATTTAAACTTGATAATAATCTAAATTATTTTACTTATATTTTCACAACTAATATTTTTATTCTTCTTAATAAGTTTTGAAAAAAAAATATTTTTAAAAGTTTACTGAAAAAATAAATTATGCTATTACTTTTTAATTATTTATAAAAATAGTACAAAAATAGGGTGGAGATTGGAATATCGGAGGTCCAGAGCTTGGAGCGCCGGGTAACGTCATTAGAGCAAACAAATATTAAAATTTAACAAATAACTGATTTCAAATTTCTTAAATTTTTTGAGATTGGTTTTTATTTAAAAATTTCGATTCCACAAAATATTGATTTTTTTTAAAACTGTAGTATAATTTCTTTTCAAACTATTTTACCATTGGGGCATGAACTTTTTCATTAAAAAAAAAATTAATCGTGTAAATAAATGTTTGATTAAAACTAATTTGAGTTTAAAAAGTATCAAACAATTTATGATCCACTCGTTTTGTTTCTTCTGATTTATAAATTGTAACAGCCAATTGTTTAGAGCAACCATGACTCTGTTTAAAAGAAGAGTCATCGACTACGATTTTCTATTGTACATAGTTGTCCATCTGTTCCATCTGATGTGAGGATTTTACCGTTTCGCATTCTTTTTTTACGGCGAGAGCCAAATCAAGAAAGACTTAGCAAACACGACATCCAGCGGCCGCGGTGCGGCCCATTCTTCGTTCTGCGGGTGTATTTTATCAGTAGGGCGTGACTTTTACAAAACGCACCACCGCCATGGAAGAACCGCCGATGCCAGATCTCAGCAATTTAAGCGAGGAAGAACGGAAAATTATTGAAGAAGTCCTACAGCGCCAGAAACAGGAGGAACACCAGGAGAAAGCCGTTGCCCAGTAAGGTTTTTTTAAATTTTTATAAACTACAAGTAGCCCGTGTCAGCCATACGGTTGACAAATAATTTTTCCTGTATTTTTTATATTCATTTACTAATCCTTTTTTTTTAAAAATTCAACCCTTTTATGACATGCCCGTGACTGTAAGCTTAGCAATGATATCTCATTTAGCCCAATCCGTTTGGTCGCTGGGGAGAAAGGTCCCTCCCTTCTTAGGTGAAAATGCGTTGTCCAGCATAAAGATGTCCATGTTAATTTTTTAAGATTATCAATCCCTTTACAATGCCTCCTGAACTATAATGTTTTCCATGATATCTCGATTAACCCAATTGTTCCTGTGGTTGTGGAGGAAGGTCCTTTCCTCTTTGATGAAAATATGTTGTCCAGCATAAAGATGTCCATGTTGTTTTTATTCAAACCATTTATGACATTTTCCACACTGTAAGCTTTGCCATGATACCTCATTTAGCCCAATTCGTTTTGTGGTTGAGGAGAAGAGTCCCCCCTGGTGATAATGCGTTGGGTAACCTAATAATATCCATGCAACTTTTTTTTAAGTTTTAACACCTTTACAACATTTTCTGAACTATAAGCTTTCCAATGATATCTCATTTAGCCCAATCTGTTTTGTGGTTAAGAAGAAAGGTTCATACCGTTTTTAGTGAAAAAACGTTGTCCAGCATAAAGATAACCATGTTGATCTTTTCAAAAAAGCATCATATTCTGATTTTCCATTCACTAATAGCTCTTACCAATAAGTTTTAGCTAATTCAAAGACCAAAAAAATTTTAAGTTCCAAAATCCAAGCACAAAAATGTCCATGTAAAATGTTTTAAAATTTCAACCCCTCTGCGACACTCCTTGGGCTTATAAGTTTTCCAATAATACCCTATTCAACTACATCCGTTGGGCGGTTGAGGAGGAGTTAGGGAACACACAGACACACACACACATTACATCTATTTATATAATAGATTTTTTAATAAGCAACGCCAAAATTTGATTTTTTACAATTTAGTGAAATTCCATGGTGCTATTGCGAATAAAAATTTTATGATCTCTTGTGAAATCTTTCTAAGAAGCTTATGATTGAAATCGCTCTTTTTAAAATTAAACTAAGAAATCGGTGCAAAAACTGGATTAAAGCGGCCTTCTCCATATCATGGCCTCCTATGTTTTAGGAAGCAAACAAGTATAAGTCATCACATGAGCAGCTAAGCTGATCAACGTGGTCATATAAAAAATATTTTGCACGACTCGGTGTTGGGAACGCGGGCTTGCGTAAGCTCAATTTTACGGAGAGTAACCTCGGGTTCAGTCTGAGTGTCACGTTTTTCAATAATTATAATTTTTTATGCTAGAATAATCAGCACAATAACAGTTAGAATAATATTTTGTAGTAACTGATTTATGCATTTATGTCTAAGTATGCGGTGGCTATATAACCATCTACATAAAAACTATTATCTGTAATACTATAATGTAAATTTTTACAATATTGCACTTACATGTATGATACTTTTTATAATAATATGCTAATCCATGTATGATAAAAAAAACTTGTTATTTTTTTGATGATAATTTTTTTTTTTTGTTTTTGAACAAACAATAATTTTTTTCTTTTGTTTTCACGTTTGTTAAGCAAAACAAAATTTTTTAAATCTTATTTGATATTTAACTTTTTCTGATTATTACTGCGAAAATAGGCGTCACAAATCTTGATTCATTGCGGATATTGCGTCCATGACCTTCTTTGAGCATCCAGAGACACGATTTGCATTCCGTGTCTGAGATGCCGTCTTAAAGGGTTAATTAAAAATGTCTCATTCCATTGCTTATAAACTTTGTATAAAAATCGTTTAAAAAATATTTACAAAGACAATGTTTAATAATTTATATATTTTTTGTAAAAAAACCTTGTTTTTGTGTTGAAAAAATATTTTAAAACTTAAAACACGGTCTGTTTGCTATCTTCGTGCTTATAATATTTATCTGTAGAATACAGTAACTAAAAATTGCAAATAATTGCTTAAAAGCTATGGTAAAGTTTTCGGTAAACAATCATAGCTAAATTGCTTACTGTTTTCTGGAAACTAAACTATTATTCTGGTCTCAACTAAGACGTTTTCAAACAAGTGGCCAATTTTGTGAAATAAATAAAAAAATATAATATAATTGTATACTGTGATAAAAATTAACTTTTTTATCAGTTTTGTTTTCCGTATATTTTTATATTTTTAGTACTTCAGTTATAAGATTACAAAAATTATTCAAAACTCAAAGTAATCTTTAGTTGGATATCACAAAAATATATTGACCAAAATGTGTAACTCCTGTGCAAACATCGTTGCTAACTTATGTTATTATATTTTCCGAATGTTGATTTTAAAGGTCTTATTTTTTGAGTTATATTTTATTAATATTGGTTATTCTTCATTAATTCCCGTGATTTAGAATTCATAAATTTCTACAGAATAAATTTGAGTTAAGCTATGTTAATATCACGCTGTACTCAGAAATTGTGTGAATTAAAATCTTGTATACCCTCAATTATGAATAGGCTTATGTTTTAACTTAGCTTAATATTTTAACTTGGTCTTATAAGACAACTTTTCAAATAGAGGTTTAAAGTTCTATTCTTAAGCATTTATTTTCATATTCGTTCCAAATTAGCTCAGTTTCAAGTTACCGAAAATTTCTATGGTTCATCTGAGGAACTGGTTATGTAATTTCTGAACGCTTTCCAAAAAACTTTGGATATAATATTAAAATGTAAAAGTTTCAATAAAGTTTAAATTACCGTTTGAAATTTCAGTATGATTAAAATAATAAATTTATACAATGCAAAAAGGAATGCAACTTAAACACTTTTAAGAGTGTTTTTATATCTAAAGGCGGGCATCCTAAACAAATAAAATTTATGTATTTATAAAATACTTACTGTTTTTCATGGCACTTTATACAAAAGTTTGGCTAATTTAACCAAAAACTTCAATTAAAAATTTTCGTAATCGGAAAAAATATGAGTTTACTGCAAAAAGGTGTCTCCATTTATTTAGTTATCCGTCTTTCAGCCTTTTTTTGACAATTATAATACCCTTAATTGATTTTATGTCTTAGCTTTTATTTAATCAAAAAAAACAACAAATTTAAAAATAAAATCGAAATATAAAAAATATAAATGTAAAACTAAATAAGTGAAATTAATCGGAAATTTTTTAGCAATAAAGTGTCATTCACGCTCTTAGCATAGAAGTATTTTGGCTTTTTCCTCCATTTTTATATTAAAACATGATTTATTAAGTTGCTTCTATCGCTTTACTTGTTTATTTCCAATAAAAACTGTCAAAACCGCAATCAAAATCACAGCCTAAATTTCAGCTTCCAATTTTACTGAGCTTTTTGCATATACATAATGTTGATAGACGATAACTTTGTAAAAAAACAGTCTGATTACTTTATGCCTTCGATTTACACGGCTGTTCCAAAATTGATTCTTTAGTGTGGTTTGTGGAACTTTCGTCCTTTACATTACGTCTTCAAAATCTCGTCTTTAACATTTCGTCTTCGAATAACCCTTCTTTTAAGACAATTTTAAGAACGTAAGTTTCAAAGACAAGTTTTTCTCAAACTATAAAAAATGTCACGCGAATTGAAAATTTGTCAAGATACAGTTTCGTCTGATTTATAGGTTTCTCTTATAGGTTTAGGAACAAATAAGTTTTTAGTCTCTCATTAAAAAACACACCATTTAAGAGAAATATACCACGAAAACTTTTGTTTGATTTTAATATTGCTTAGATATCGAAAAAATAAGGTTTTGAATCTACGGTTTTAGTCACAATACATTTGTTTTTAGAGCAACAAGGACGTTTTTTTTAAAGATTGTGGCCAAATTAAAAACCGAAAAACTTGTGTTTTGAAAAGTACGTCCTCAAAAACTTACCCAAAATACGAGTTTTGCAAAACCGAGATTTTTAAGATGTTGAAGGACAAATAAAATAGACCAAATTTCCGGGAACCGTATTGTGTAAACTTTATAGAATTTGAAAAAAATTAATGATTACTTACAACAAAAAGTTACATTATGTTTTTCTCAAGGATATTTGTTTCCAAAACAAATTTTAATTTCCTTTCATATTGCAGTTTGCTTTTGGATACCCCTTGATCTCTAGTATATTTGTTATCAACACCGGTCAAAACCGTATGACAAAAGTACCGTATAAATTGGTTTTATTATTGTACAGGGTGCATTCCGTATATTTTAATGATTTTAAAAAAAATAGTCGTGATATTCCTCCCACTAAATTTCTTGCTGCAGTCCTACGTTCGGCCATTTACAACTGGGGGAGCTCCATAGCTTAGCTTTTTATTTAAGTAGCCAAAATTCTATTTTATTTTTTTAAATATTGTATAGTCGCAATTATAGAGCTAATTATAATCAGTTTAGCCACGTTATATTTCAAAAGAACGACTTTTTGCTTTTTGATTTAGGTTCCAGTGCTTTATTAATTTGTTTTTTTTATGTTAGTGAATAGGATTTTCTGGCTAATTTAGTAATGTAAGTGGGTGTCATTGATTATTCAGTATTTGGTATATTAAATTACTATATCGATTACGAAATGTTACAATATTTTTTGTTATTATAATAAACTACTAATAATGAACTAGCATGAATATATAAATACCAGCTAATAACAATCAGTTGTTAAAAACAAAAAAATATAGTAATGAGAGAAATAGATCAATTTTAATGGGACTGTTATTTGAAGCTCTTGAAGCTACAAGTTAAAAGTTCTTTTATTTTTTTTATTTTTTTTAATCTGTTTTAGATGTTAATTGAATTTATAGGCAAATCAAATTTAATTTGTAGCTGATCTCTATGATTTGCAGTCTTGAATAGACTAATTTAACAACAAAAAACTTAAAATTTTAAACAAAAATAGTTTAACACTAAAGATTAAATAACATTTGTTTAAAATTCAAATCGCTCAATTTAAAACAAAAATTCAAATTTTTAAAAACTACATTTCAGAAATTTTTGTATATTTTGTGTAAAGGTGGAAATTAAAAAATTGCGTTTTTTTAAACCTTATAACCGCACAATTTTAATTTGTCTTTTTATGTCCCAATGCTAATTTACGAAGTCATTCAGATAAAATTTAACGATATATTATATTTGTATCATATTTGTAAGAATATTTCTAAAAAAATATTTTTTAAAACTTTGTATTCACATAACTGTCGTAAAGTTTTTCTAATAATTTCTTATTATATAAATAATATGAATTGTTTTCCCACCCATGTCAAAAAAATTATGTTGTTTATACTGAATATGCTGAAAGTCAAGTCTTTGATTTAAAAATAAAAAAACCTAACAAGTAATCAAGGAATCCTGATATAAAAAAGTAACTGCCCGAAATTCCGCGCGATTATCCCACCACTGTGCTAAAATGTTCCTTATTCGCGGTTTTAGCACGTTCAAATAAAAAAACCCGACCAAATGACTGTTGACAATGTTCGTGCGTCCCGCAATTTTGATTAAAAAAAACAGAGCGCCTTTGAAATGAGAATGTGCGAACGAGAACGGCGGGGTCCATCGATCAGACGGGTAGCGGGGGCAGACACCGTTAGCCTTCTATCCTACCCGACCGGACGTCTCCCGTTCTCCGAATACGGCTTAACGAGTCGGAGGGAAACCGTCGACCTATGACGTACGACGCCCCGAACGCTAAAAAAGTCGGTGGCACTGGGATTCCCGCCGACTCCGACTCCTTGCGGCGTGGAGAGGAGGGCGAGGCAGTGCGGTGGTCTCTCGCGGGTCTTTCCAATCGATAATTTGCGCGTTAGACGAGCGACGCGCGAGGAGTGGGACCCTCCTTCCGCCCCCCCCCCGTACACTCACACGCGGCCACACACACACTCACACACACGGGGGAGATACGGTTCGAGAGAAACGGAGAGAGGCTAACACGCGGTTTCTTAGCTGCCTGCCCAAGTTGCGTAAGTCGATACGGCTTCGACAAATAAAAAAAATCCGGCGCGCTTTTTCTTGATAATGTGCAAAACGGTGAAATACCTTTAAATGAACCAAAGCGCTTTGTGCAAGGCTTAAAACTTAAACTTAAAATGAGTGTTTTAACGCTTACGATCCCACGGGATATTCGAAATCACAATATTACAAAAATATGAACTGATAAAGTTGTAAATTATTTGACTCTTACATTTGCAACAAGTGGATCATTCTAACGAAGAATTTTATTCCCCAATATACATAACCACCTTCTGGTTGTTTTTTACAAATCTTTTCTGTTCCTACTCTTTTCAATTTCTTTCTATTTTTATATTTGATACTTTTTATTCAATAAAATATGCCGTACGTTACGTTTGCATTAGTATATCAGTTACTTTAGAACATATATTATTACTTTTAATAACGATATAGTAATAAATTCATATTATTTTACAAAACTTCACTATTAACCAAACAAATTTTTTTATTAATTAAAATATTTGGTTCATGGAACTTACCTCCGATGACCTCTGGTACGGGAGGAACTTATCTCCAATGACCTCCAAAAAGTCGGAACCTACCTCCGTTACCTCCGCTAGGAAGGAACTTACCTCCGTTACCTCCGCTAGGAAGGAACTTACCTCCGTTACCTCCGATAGGGAGAAACTTACCACCGATTGCCTTTATTTTAACCAACCGATGGAAAAAAGAGGCGTCGAGTGGAGGCGTTTTACATTATATTTGTGATATTTTAATAAAATGTCACTTTTTAACACTACATAATAAGAATTAAAACAAGAATACTATTTCAATTTTAATTTAATGTAAATCCTAATTTAAACATTATTATAAAATTAAAAATATCTCCTACAGATTAAATTCTTTTTTACAGATAAATTTGTTTTGCAAATTTTGTAATTATTAAAAAAAATATTTTATTTAAATCCGCACAAAAATCCACAATCGTTTTTTGTTTTGTATGGTTTTAAAATTTGTTTAAAATGTTGTAATGCAATGATTATATGTTTGATCAGAATTTATTTTTTTGTTTGATCAGAATTTATTTTATATTTGCACCTAAATAAAATATTTTTAATCTATGGAGAATCACGACAGTTAATTCAATGTACACAAAGGTTTTGAAAAGATTTAAAAATAATTTGTATTAGACTTTGTTAACGAAAGAAAACAAGATCATAATACACGAAAATAACAATTCAACAGAAAACTTTTATTCTAAAAAACAGCTGGTTGTAAATACTTATTTCTTTTTCATTTTTTCCGGTCATATACAAATTATTTTCAATTCTTCTCGAGACCTTTGTGTACATTGAATTAATCGTCGTGATTCTCCATTAATATTTGCAAGTTTAAAATGTTTTAATCTATTTATTTATATCATAAATTGTCACAATTAAATAACCTTTCAATCAAGTTTCACAATAGAGAGTTGAGAAAACAAACGAGTTAATCCAAAATAATAAACAAAGAAAGAGGAACAAGAAAGGAGGTTGATTTGCGGAGGTACGTTCCGAGGTTGCGCGGCTATCGGAGGTAAGTTCCGACTTGCGCGACAGAGAGAAAAAATCAGAGGTAAGTTCCGGGGTTTTTTCGGCGGAGGTAAGTTCCTCTACCCAAATATTTGACACATTTATCACAAGTCATTTAATCATGGATTTGTAATATGCACAAAATCGCAGTATTATCTTAAAAAATATGACGTCCTCTGAATCAGCTCAGCATTATTAGTCGCGGCATTAGGCTCACCTTCAAAAGAGTCCCGGCACAAAAGAGTCCTGAAAAAAATCGCAGCTGGCACAAAAGAGTCCTGGCACAAAAGAGTCCCGGCACAAAAGAGTCCTGGAGAAAATGCGTTCATGCGCCCTAACGCTGCTAGGGCTGAGGTCGGCACAAAAGAGTCCTGGCATAAAATAAATTTTTAACAGCTGACATACAGTAAAAAAGTGTACGGAGGTAAAGCAACGAAAATATTAAGCCCCAGGCGCCTGTTAAGACACAAAAAAATGGAGTAGAATAAGAAGTAAAAAAATAAATAAATAAAATAATAAATCAAAAATTTGTTAATTTTCAAAAAGTGGCGCAGTAAAAACTTATACTGTAGCCATGTTTAACAACACTTAACCGGTATTTAACTATTAATGTTTTCCGGAGAAAACAGAATTTTTTAAACAAAATTTTTTCAACGTGTATTTAAACGATAAAATAGCCTAAAATGCGGATAGAATAAATTAAAACATAATCAAACAAGTCTCTCCATCTGCTTGAAATGGCTGGAGCCCCGGAGCTTGATATTGAAGGGTAGAAAAATCACTTCTGTTAACTTTTCCTTTTTTAAATCACCTATTTTTTCTGCTTTAAAAGTAAAGTATACCACTTTAAAAGTAAAAAATTGTTTAAAAAACTACACAAAAGATTTAAAAAATTATAAAGTTTACCATGGAAATTCTAATGTATCGAAGAGAATTTCGCAATTATATTAGGAGGTTATGTTCGTTTTAGTAACAGATTCATCAATTAATATTTATTTAATGGTATATTCAATTTTTTTTATTACAATTTACTTTTTTTATTAAAATTTACTTTTTTATGTGTTTTTTATTCATTATATAACTACTTTTTAGGTATTTGTGGTACCCATTTTTATCTCACCTCCCATTATTAATATAATCATCATGCAAAATCTTTCTGTACATTCGGAATTCTGTCGTAATCTTTTCTAATATTTTCAAAAATGTTTATAACATATTTTTTTTTAATTTTTAACTTAAAACGAATTATAAAACAAAATTGGACACATCTGGTTGTCCTTACAATTACGACCAAAACACTTATTTGATAAAAATTGTAATATTTTAACTATGAACAAAAAATTTATCCCAACTAAAATACTTATTTAGACATGATTTTGTTACTCAATTATGACAAAAAACACTAATTCAATATTATATAATTTATACCCAAACACAACACATGACACAACACAGCACACACACAAACCCAAACACATGTTTTTCTTATTTTTTAAATACTTTACAAAACTTTGAGCGCATTAATAACTAAATAATAAAAATACTTAAAAACATAAATTTTTTACTGGCGTAATTCTTCACACTACTTCTTAAAAGACTAATTAAAAAAACAAATAAAAAACTGGAAGACATTGGTAAATAAAAAACAAATAAAAAACTGAAAGGCTAAGGTGTGAACATTGTATCTTAGCTGTGAAAAATGATTTTATGCCAGGACTCTTTTGTGCCGACTTTAGTGCTCGCAGCGCTTGGGCGTATGAATCCATTTTCTCCAGGACTCTTTTGTGCCGGGACTCTTTTGTGCCAGGACTCTTTTGTGCCAGCTGCGATTTTTTTCAGGACTCTTTTGTGCCGGGACTCTTTTGTGCCGGACCCGCGGCATTAAGCCATTTGCATTTGCAGCAGTGAGTGTTTATGTCGATTTTTGTCCAAATTATTTTCTTAAAACTAAGTGTAAGTGAAGAGAAAATAGTGAAAAAAAATTTTAAATAAAATATTTTTTTTTTTTTTTATTTTTTTTTTTTGTACTCTTCTCTTGAAAAGGCGCACCAAATATTTACCGGTTGGGCGGGGGAAGATTGGAAAAAAGAGAACCCGCCCATAAACCCTTTTTTTTTAGGAGCGTTTTTATTTCCACATAAAAAAAAACCTTTAAAAATCTGGAAAAAACTATGGGACACTTTTGAATAGAACAATATGATTGCTTTGGATTTTGTCCATTAGAAACTTCGGCCGAAAGACTCTTATGAACACTCTGTTTTGTTGTTTTTTGTTGATACTTTAATTCTTTATAAACGCTGTCTAAAGGCTTTTGTGCATTCTAGTCATATAAAAAATCTTACAATATTTAATTTGTTAATAAAATAGCTACAGAAATGGTCATGAAAAAAACTGAAACATTTTTAATCTGATCTAAAATATTTTTATAAAGTTTATGCATTTGTATGATTGAGAAAAATGTATGGAAAAATACACCCCGGCTTTTTTTTTCAACTTCATATAATTGACGCATGTAGAGATTCCCTGGCTAGGCCTTTCGAATTGCGTCAATTGAATAAAATTAGAGATAAGCCGATACGTAATCTCGTACAACCCGTTCACATAATTTTTTGTTATTCTTTTTTTCTTTTTTATATGTATAACATATATATATATATATAGTATTTATATATAACATATATATAAATATATACATGATATCCTCTTCCTATATATATATATAAATTTATTCTAATCGCTAAATTATGTTGTTTTTTTTTGAACACGTCTGTTCGAACCCATTTAACCTCCCTAGCTGGGACAGGTTAGATGGATTGTACTCTCCGAATCTGATAATAATTATCCTCATTCGCCCTTAAAACGATGGATTTATCAATATCAACAAAGGAAAAGCATCCCCGCGCCCTTCTTCCACAGTTATCAAGGGAGTGGCATAGTGCATTGTTCCTCCGGTTAAATGGGAAGATATTGCTAGGCAATTCGTACGTCTAAACGCGACTTTCTCCGAACGGACACTGATCCCTCCGCGTAGTACCGATTTCTCCGCACTACCATAGAAAGAGTCCAAACCCGCATAAAATAAATTAAAATGTGGCTCGTTATGTTTTCGAAATCAATAAATCCCCCATGAAATTAATGAGTCACATAAAGTGTTTGTCAATTGTTTCCGCTACTCATTTTGCTAAAACAGGTTAAACGCCGTTAGCAATTGAAATCAAGCACAGTTACAGTGGTTTTATGTTGGTTTATATCATTCTCCCGTAATAAAACGGAATCGCTAATTGCAAACATAGGGTTTTTGTATTTTCAAATTTCATGATTGTTGTTTAAAAAACTTACCAAAATACGCTATCTTTTGTAATTTATAATATTAAGTGCCGTTTTGCCTTATTTTAACAAATAATAGCTTAGTTTAATTATTAACTTATTTTATCAGTTTTTTCATCTTGATTAGTCGCAAGTATACATAAATCAAATGGCGATTATAAAATGTTTTTTTTTTGTTTCCGCGTGAGCGTATAGTAAAAATCAGCTATACTTCTTCCATTAATTTTTGAGCGCACAAATAAAAACAAAATAAACTTATGGTTGAATTATATCTGGCTGACGCTGAAAATTAGAATGTAGACATGAGGGGACCAATTAAAATTGTGCGGTAATGACGTTTTTTTTAAAAAAACAAATAAGAACGCAGAATTTTTTTTTAATTCCACCTTTTTACAAAATATACAAGAATTAACCATCTTTAGCCCTTTAAAAGTTTGCATTTGGGTTTAAAATTAAGTAAATTGATAAATAATTATTAAAATACGGGTTTTGATCTTTATTATTAAACCGATTTAGTTAAAAATTTTGAATGGCTTTGTTGTCAAATATTCGATTTAATACTGCGATTTTCGCGGTCAGCTAGAATTTATTTGCCTATAAATATTTTATAAAATAAAAAAAATTTTTATAAACACTGTAAAAAGTAACCTTAGAATATTTTTTATTCTTCAAACAATCCAACTAAAAAAGTTACTCAATCAAACTATCAAGAAATAAAACATAAACATAAAACATCATTATTTCAATCAAGAAATAAAAAAACAATTCATTGTTTCTGTTGCAATACTAAAATCGAGATCAATAAATAAAGAACTTAATTTGCTTAAAAAAGTTTTGTTATAAAAGTGTATGAAACTAACAAAAATATAAGGTCATTTTTTGACTAATTTTGTGTTGTTTTTTTATTAATTTTTTAATGAATCAACTAACAGTCAACTAAACCTTTCCGTCTATATTGCAAGGAACACTGAATATAAGTTAGAGTTTTTAAAGCTGCTATGCATATTGAATTTTGATCAAATTAAAAATATAATTTTTAAGTGTTTATAAAAAAGTAAGTGTTATGGGCTTAAAAAAATATTTTGGCTTATCCAACGAAGGTTTTGCCTTTTCTAAAGAAGGTCTAAAGGTGCGATGCGGAGTTAAACTTTTTGTCTTCGATTTTGATTATTTTTTGTGAACACCTTACGCCTGCCCCCAATAGCCCACAAAAATTTTTTCATCAATATTTCTCGAGATATTGCGTTTCCCGTTTAAAAAACCTGCGATTTTTTCGCTAAAAATACGAAGTGTAGGCAAAATGTTGGGCAATCAAATCACTGCCGTCGTTTGGTGTTTTTGACGAAAAAATCAAGGTTTTTTGTACGGGAAACGCAATATCTCAAGAAAGACTGCTTTAATCTTAACAATCAAGGTATCAAATTAAAGCAAAAAGTAGCCGCTTACTTTGAGTGCATAATTTGTTACTTAAATTTTTACATCCATTAAGCAATTTCACAAGCACAATATTGTCGAAAAATACCATTTTTGAGGGTCATATCTCCTGAACCAGTGGAGATATTTTGATGAAAAAATTTTTGTGGCTTATTGTTTGCAGGGGTAAGGTTTTCACTAAAAATATCAAAATCGAAGACAAAAAGTTTGACTCCGCACCGCACGTTTAAGTATGAACCAGCCCTTAACGGAATGTTAACAACCTGGCTGAGTTAGCCGATTGCTAAAAAAGGCCTATTTATAAAATTTTTTAATAATTTTATAACAATACTTTTCAATATAATTTTAGCTGTCAATAAAAATAAACAATTTTACAACGCTAAACTTAGGAAAAAAGAGTAAAAATAATTTAATATGAATAAAATAGATTTAATATCCGAAAACTTATTTTTTAGGTTGTAATTAAAAAATAATCTTTATATTGTTAAATATCCATTTTTCCCATTCATACTAGAAAATCTTTATGATTTCTCAAAAAATGTAGATTCAAGAAATAACCGGCTAACTTCGCAGTTAAGCAAGATTAACTAAGTTAATAAGACGTTAGTGGACCGGCCCAGGTTTTAAATGCAAAAATAATTTGCATTTGGTGATCTGAGGTTTTGTATGTGAGATAATTTATACCTTTATCCTAAACTACGCAGCTCAAAAAATTTTGCATAAAAACATAAATGCTTGGTTAAAATTAAATTTTTTTGTTTTATAAATACAATTAACAAAAATTTTCTTGGCCTGTATGCTGATAACTCTTACAAAAATTAACAATTTTGTTGCATTTTATAAAGTATGCGCGCGTAAAATTTAATTCTAACTTAGTTAAGACTTTGTTAAATCTTTATGTTTTGTTCATAAAAAAGATTATCTACCACGCGAGTTGGAAATTTTTTTTCTTCATGGAATCAGTTTTAAAATAATATGTGCGATACATAAAACTTTTCATTTCACGTGAGAATGATTGCGCAGAGAGACCAAAGAGCAAACAAAAAGAAATTTTATGCATTGATTGTTGGTGTAACATGCAATTGTTATCTCTAATTTTGATACAAAGAAAGAAAAAGACTGAAAACTTTACGTTACAAAAATTAACATTTTAGGAAATTTAAAAAAAAAATTATTTTATTTGGGACGGGGTTCAGAGCAGTAATCAGAGAACTTGGAGCCATCAGAAAATTTTGGGATTTTCCAAATATAAAAATGGCTATGGACCTACCTAGCATTACAAAAATTGGGTCGATGATCCCACCACGAAACAAAGTTACTCTTAAATTAAATGCATTTCGTTGTATTATTTTTGAAATTAGAAACACTACAAATAATAAAACATCTATTTGGGAAATCTTGACGTGCTTTTTTGTATTAAATTAAACAATTACAAAATTTTTTTTCTGGTTAACCGAAATAAATTTACATATGAAAAACCTTAAAAATGTTTAAAATAGCTCTAAACAATGATCAGAAGTTGACAAAAGTATTCGAAATTGTTTCAATATTGTTGTTTAGTCTCCGATTTCTTACAAAATTTGGTAAAAATTATTTATTTCATAACGAATTCTGATTTCGCGGCGGGACCGCGGACCCAAAATTTTGTAATGCTAGATAGGTCCATTTAGAGCCGAAAATCAAAAAAAGAATGGTTCGGGATTAGGCTAAGCAACTATAAAAACTCGAGAATCAGGAAGTGTTAAGCCGTTGTAAAATATAATAATAATAAAAAAAAATTTATTTTACAAACCCTTAATAGTATTTTATTGCATACCGCCTTAAGAGCATAAAACAAATATTGAAAACTCAATTATACAGAGATGATATTAGCGGCTGACGTTTTAGCCTACCTCTATATCAATCCGCGGTTCCGCCCAATACTTCCTGGCCCGCTTTCAAAGTCCGCGACAAAAAAGAATCGCGTCGGGTCCCATTTTAATTTTTCCGAAAAAAAAAGAACCAGAAAGTGGCAATAGTTAAGCGCCGTACATGTATACATAAGGGCCGGATTGTTTCCTTTTTGAATGCTAGCTGGCGATCGATTCCCAGCAAAGTTGTGAGCTTTTTCAGCTAAGCCCTCCGCGCTCGCTCGGAGTCTCTTAAAGTTTTACGCCACTTATAGGTTTAGCGGCGCTCATGTGTGCTACAGTTTGTGAGTAAAGTATTTTCAAAGTATTTTTTAAGATTAAAGTTACACTTTTATTCATTTTTAATTTTTAGGGAAATTGGATTTCGGTATTTTGACCTGTGGGATTTTTATAGCTAAAGTACAGCGTTAGCTAAACTTCGTTCTTTATGATATCTGTGCGTATAAAATAATTTCATTTACTTATTTATTTTGTGATTTACCTACTTATCTTTTTTAAAATCTTTACTTATCATTTTTTTTATTTTGACTATTTGGTTGGTAAAGCCGCTGTTTTTAGCTTTTTTAAACTATGGAATTAAGGTTTGCCCTTTATTTGGGTTTAGCGTCATTCATGCCTGTCTAGATGTATGTAATTGGTTTTATTTAGTCTCTGGCATAATTTGTAAAAGTGTTTTTTACGCAATTTTTACGTAAGAAAATCTTTCGAACATGTAATTTTATAAAAAAAAACAACTAATAAAATTAAATTTATTAAAACCCTTCTCCTAAGCTATTGGTGTCATATCTTATAGGCGTATCAGATATGGCTTGAAAACATTCAGTATTTTGTAAATATTTTTTGAATTCTATTTCCAATTTTCATGAGTTTTTTTTATTTTTTTAATAAATATTGTTGATTTTATTGTAGGAATACTTTAAATTTTACTTTTTCTTAATGTTATTTATAGGTAAAATAATGATAGTAAAAATTAATATCATGTAAAAATAACGTATTTTTATTTGTAAAGTGTTTATTAAATTATATTTCAAACATAGATTAAATTTTTTAAAGCATAACTCAAAAGTTTTTGCATTCATTATTTAAATTTTTGCATTTTTTACACTAATATCTTGTAAAGGAAACTGACCTATTTGTATTTGTAAAGTGTTTGTTAAATTAAATTCCAAACATGATTAAAATGTTTTTAAAGCATAACTCAAAATTTTTTGCATCCATTAATTTAAGTTTGCATTTTTTTACTTAAAAGCTTACGGTATGCATAACAACGTTTTTACAAGAATGATGTCTTTTAAAAAAATTTCAAGTGAATGTATTTCAAAAACAGAATAAAAGATTTATACGATAATTTTTTATAGCTATAAAACATAATAAGACCATTTGTGTATACTTTTTTAATGGCTCGCCATTTTTGTACACAGTAATATAGTATTGTGTTCCCGGAATTCCGTTCTATTTTTATGCTGATTACTGGAATAATTAGGGTGAAGTATTGAATTTTATTTCAAAAAATTTTTATAAAGTAGAACTTTCAAAAAAACGATTAAAACTAGTTATAATAATTGTAAAAATGTGGCTTAAATAAGTAAAACATATTTTTTAAAGTAAAAAAAAATTAATCTAATCATTTAAAAGCCGGAGCCCCGTTTTTCTCTGTCGTCACTTTTATTGCAGAACTTCGGACGGAGCATGGATAGTGGGTGTATTATCATCACTAAAATCTTTACCTAGTGAAAAACGCCAATAACTGTCAAAATTAAAAAAAAAATCTTCACTGAGCTAAACTGTCGTATAACCTTTATGTACGACTCTACTTACAGCGCCAAGCTCTTTTATTATTATCTCAAGTTCCTCTAAATTTATTTTTACTGGCGACTAGTTAAAATAACTTAAATTTCACAAACTGTTTAAAATTAGTTTTATTTTTTTTATTTCTTTACAATATCCATAATTTGAGCTTTTCAGGATTTTATCCAAGTTTTCTAAAAACCCCATCCCCCCACTCTCGCCTAAGCCTTGAACTAAAGTTTTAACTCTTCAACGAAACATGAAAGCTTTTAGCAATTAGCTCACGGGACGCGGAATGTCCAAGTTAATCATGATGACAGAAGAAAGCCGCACTTCTCTTACACAACTTAACTCGCAAAACGAAACTGACATGTTCAGACTCGAAAACGACAAATTCACGTTTCAAACCGCTACTATATACCCCACCCCCGAGCCCATCTTGAACATTTAACAAAAATTGAAAAATAATTTCTGTTTTGCATGGCAGTAAAATAAAAAAATTAGGAAGTAAGTGTCGATAATAAAGTTTTGACAGTGAAAAAATTAAATAAGAAATATTATTTTTTGAAATTGAACAAATTATACTTATTGTCAAAATCTTACTACTATATCTAAAGCTTATTGCAGGAGTATTACAATATATAAAATAGAAGTGCTAAAATTTATTGAATTTGCTATCTTGCTAAAACTTTTTTAATGTTTTCAATGTGAATACTTTTCCAAAGCATTTTATCAGTCTTTGGTGGGCTTTAACTTTCAAATTTCAATTAACTATTTTCTGAACTTTAGTTTTTAAGTAAGTAAGTAATAGTTTATTGTAAAAGTACTGAATGCATAGATATACATTGGACACATATATACAATAAAAAAAATTTAAGTAAATCAATATTTGTAAATAAAAACATTTTAGAAGATAATAATAGTATATTATTCATATAAAAATACTAAAAAGGCTCACGTGTTAGTAAACTTTACAAAAACAAGAAATATCAAAATTTGTTAGTTTTTTACAAAACATATTATATGTTTTGGAGGAAACAATATCATTAGTTAGTGAATTCCAAATTTTACAATTTGGAATTTATTATGTTTATTTATTGTATTTTGAAACATTATCACAATAGGACTTGTTACTATTGTAATGAAAATAATCGTCTTTTTGTTAACCAAGCAGCAACAAAACTTCTAATCATGAGAAGTTTCATGAGTTTCACGTGACGTTAGAAAAAATTTTTCGCCCCGCCTATTATTTATTCCAGTAGAATATTGCGAAATTCACGTTCTCGCCAACTTTTGGTGAAATTTTGGCGAAACTCTCACACTTCTATCTGATGCCAGTACTAAACAAGGCGCAAAACTACAGTGCAAAATGCTGACAATAAGATTTTTTCAGGTCACAATGCGTGATTTGGCAACTAAAGATGAATTCTATCAGATTGAAAATAGATGAGTGGTAAAGTAACCACTCGTTTTTTAAAAAAATATCACGTGCAAAGAAACACCTGCCGCATTTAAATAATAATTGGTTACTTAACCACTGAAAATTTTTTTTTAATTTTTCTTGTTTGCGGGTTTTTTGTTGATTTCTTCCTGGTGGAGAGCGGTTACGCCCTTAATTTCAGCCTGAAAGACTTTAGCTTTAAACCTTTGATTTTTTTTGTATATATGTGAGTTGTCTGGTGTAAAAACAATATAATTTTAATGTAATTAGTACGTTAACAATTTTCAACAATGAAAAATTTATATTTTAAAAAGATTTCAAAATATTTTAAAGCCAAACTGTCATAAAATGCTTACCGCCATAAATATCAGTTTAATTAGCGTTTTAAAACTTAAAGTTGAGACATGCAAGTGAAACATCAGTATATCAGTATGTTACAATTAGTATATAAGTACATATACTGTCCTGGGAAATTCTCACAACATTTTTTGTGAAATGCTTGATACTAGTACATTTCTATATAAAAATCATGTGACAAATATAGCGAAAAAAACCGCATTTTAAATTATATATTTATAAGAAACATTGATTTATGATTCAATTTCACATAGTTTTTGTTCTTTATCATGTTATGTAAGCTTTTTGTCCTCCGTGTCTTAGTATTGTTGATCATTTTATTAAGCTGCATGGTAATTTTTTCTTGCTACACGACCTAGTATCAGTATTGCATTCGTAACTTTAATTATTTTAAAATTTAAATAGTGAGCTGATAAGCATAATAAAGGATGTCAGTGTTTCTGTTAAATTCTGTATTTTCCAATTTAAAGTTTTAAAATACGGAAATCCTTTTACCCATTTCATTAATCTCCTTTTTTAAGCTCCCGTGGTTTAACATTCCTCCAACACGAATGATATTTTTGTGTAAAAGATATTCAATATAAACTAACGTGGTTAATTCAACTTTTATCTTGGTAAAACTTGGTTTTTAACTTTAAATATTATCACGAGGAAACCGTGATGATTGGTACTCTTGACCATGGTTAAGTTTATACTCAATCTCGGTCTGATTAAAAAAAACACGTCTTGTGTCGGATGCCTTATTCGCACTGCGATTATTTTACACTCAAGCATGGCTGCACAACAACAAAAAAAAATAAACAAAGTGAAGAAAAAAATTTTCTTTAAAAGAAAAAAGTCGTTTTTTAAACTTTAAGTTGCCCAAACTTTTTGGTTTCATAAAATGAATTTCCAACGTTTTAAAATTAAATAAAACCACGAGGTGTTTTGCTCCATAGAATATGACTATCAGCGTTTGTATTTTTTTATGCAGCCAGACTGGAGTGCTAAAATAATCGCTATAAAAAGACCGGAGTGCCAATAAAACAGTATGGAATGTAAAAAAGTCGCTGTTTTGGTTCAATAAAGCAACACTGTGTTAAAAATCGCAGCGCTTAAAAAATAGCAGAGAATAGCGATTTTTGCTGGAAAAATTGCACAAAAGTTTGCAAGTGCGAACTTTCTAGCAAAATTTTGGTCAAAAATTTAGTGTACACTCGGGCATTTTCTTGTGTTATATAATTCTTACATACTAAAGGTAGGTAATCTTAATAGAGGTAAGTGGGTGCAAAATAGCAACGAAATGGCGTGCAAATCCTGAACTGTACTGGTCCGCTAATTTGTAGCACTGATTGCGATGAAACCAGCTTTTTTGCGATGATCTGTGAAACATATTTTTTTGCTGTTCGTTTTTTTGGTTTTTCTTGCTTTTAATTACATTGCATATTCTTTCAGAATTAAAAGAGCTGTCAGATCATCATCATTAGGAATATTTTATGGTTGAAATTTTATCTGGTTGACCTCGTAAGTTTTTATGAGAGACATGAGCGGACCAATTAAAATTAACCGGTTATGACGTTTTATTAAAAAAATAACGAATTAGAACGCATTATTTTTTTAATTTCCACCTTTTTACAAAATAAACAAAAAATTAGTCAACTTTATCTCTTTAAAAAACTGCATTTTTGTTTCAAATTAAGTAAAAAATTCTCAAAATATGGTATTTATTCTTTAACATTAAACCGTTTCGCTGAAAAATTTTTAATTGTTTTATTGATAAATAGTTAATTCAATACTGGAAATCATCGAGGTCAGCCAGGTTTGATTTGCCTATAATTATCTTCTAAACTTAAAAATACCAAACAACCTGCGAAAAAAGTTATTGATTTGATAGTTTTTATTATTTTTTACTTTGACAATTTTTTAGACACCAAACATCCTAAAATTTAATCTAAAATAAAACTTCTTAATTAAGTTTAAAAATTTCAAAAGAATATAAAATTAATTGGATTGTTCTCTTCGCTATTTTTTAAACAATTTTCATTGTTAGTTATGGGAGACGACAGTTGTAATAAAAATGTTAATTTGTCAGTAACACGACTCGCCAATATCTTCGCGTTGTTCCGCTAACAAACCTTTTGATCAATTCCATTCCGATCTGATAAAAAGGGGCGTTTAGAACCATTTTTTTCCATTCTTATTACATTTCCAAAGCGAAAAAAAGGCGGGAGCCCGGGGTATTGATAAAAGTCTCCGTTTATCGTCCTGGTTTAGCCCGAGAGAACGAGTCGAACCCGTCCTGAGCGTACCACAACTGTGACTCTTTTATAAGATCAGGTATTATACCGAGTTGAGTAGAATGAGTCGTAGGTTCGGCTGCCACGTATCAACTGTGACTTGTTACATTTACGATTTTCTCAGTTATGATAACGTAAAACCGCTCGTATCCATAGGTATTTCGGATCCGTTTGGGTTTCGGGACCGGGCTTTTCAAAAAGCGCCAATTTATTTACATTTTCCACGAAAAAAAGGCCCCTATTGCGTCATGCGGCGGTGCGACAAACAGGAATTTAATTGATAAAAATTGAACGTCCAGTGTTGAGAGTCAGCGGAGGGGAAATATACCGCCCCGCATACCGCAGCGGCGGAAGCCCCATATACGCGTCTCAGAAATAGAACATGAAAAGCGAGACACGACCGGGGAAACCTAATTTTATAAAGTAAAAAAGATTATTAAACATTAACATTTAGCTCGCAGACCACGCTTCCTTTTTTCGACTCCGCTTACCTAGTAAACTCTAGAAGGTTTTTACGTTGTGTATTTAATACACTACACGTATTTTTGAAAATTTCATTAGAGGAATAAAATTTGACACCTTAGGTTTTCGGTACTACTCTATGGAAAATCACGACAGTTAATTCAATGTACACAAAGGTCCTGAGAAGATTTAAAAATAATTTGTATATGAATTTGTTTAATAAAAAAACAAGATCATAATACACAAAAATAACAATAAAACATGCAACTATTATTTTTAAAAAACAGCGGGATTATAAATACTTTCTTCTTTCTCATTTCATCCGGTCTGATAAAAATTATTTTCAGTTCTTCTCGAGACCTTTCTTTACATTGAATTCACCGTCGTGATTCTTCATTGTACCTAGTATATGTGAATTTATCGCCTGTTATATATCAAGTTTTTTGCATGACATTAATAAAATACTGTTAATTTTTTTAAGAATTTGTCTAAGTCTATACAGTATTTCAGCCCATTCATGACTTTCAGTCAACTCTTTTTTTATGTCTCTTTGATTAAACTTGAGAGTTATTACCAAACACCTCAAGTTTTTTCTGGCAACTTTTTTTAGATTGTGCATCTTAGAATTATATTTGCTATCGGTAAATTTGCATTTGCGTCTGTATTATGAGGTTGCATTTACCATGGTTAAAGCTACAGTTTTAGCCATTTTATCTGATAGAAGTATTTCATTTTTAAAAACAAATTTTGCAAATAAACAAGAAAAATTCCCAGTATAATACTTAGCAATCTTGGCTTAACATACACTGAACTGGAGTGTCAAAATAGACTCTAAAATTAATCGGTTTTAAGTAACATAGGTTTGAACCGGCCTAAATCAACGATTTTAAACAAACAAACAGACAGTTGATATTTTAATGAATTACGGATCTTTCAGGCCATAAAACTTGTAAAATTTTGAGCATGAATTTGATAAAACTCAACCGTAACCCCAAGTTTAAACCTAAACAAAAGCCAATTTTTTATTAGGAACTCCAGGATTTGCTGCTTTACGTTTCCATAATTTTAAATTTTCAAGACTTAAGTTTTTAGTACAGTAGCTTGTACTACATCTTTTACATATTAACAATTTATTGTAAAAAATTGTTCCAGACCTAAACTCTGAAAAAACCTAAGATAATTTTACAAACAGAGACCATAATACCATTTAAAACTTTGATCAACACTACTAAGTGTTTTTACGATATTTTTTACGATTTTACGATATCTGGGGCCGGTCCACTAAACGCCTTTAAAGTAGCTGTTATGTTAACAAATTGTTAAAAACTCTTGATAATGTTTTAATTTTTCTGTTTTTTATCAAAAAATTTTACAGAACCCTTTGTTTAAATGGAATAAATTAAAAGAAAACTAATTTTATCGAGATATGTTTTAAATAAAACTAATGAAGACTTTTATAACCCATAGTTATAGACTAGTTCGGATTAAGGGTTTTTTAGTGTTAGGAAGAGGGTACATAACTACTAGCGCCAATCATATGTAGAAGGAAAATTGAGAAACAGCGAACGACCAGTACATTTTACGGTTTAAAATATTTCAAATATTTATTGGTTTAAAATCTCGACCCCTTCTCTTTGAAATTTCTTAAATACTTTTTAAATATTGCAAAAGCAAAAGCAGTTTTTGGGGATTTTTAGTTTTTTGCCGCTTCGTAGGTACGGCGCTGCTGGCGCGCTTGTTATCCAGTTTTTTAATGTTTCAATTACAGAAAATGCTTAATTTAAAAGTTTGGAATGGACTTTTTAACATTAATTTTTAAGTTTTGAATGGTTTTACAAGCAAAACATTAAAAAAAACTATGTAGGTTTAAAATTAGTTTAAAAGCACAAATTTCATCTTTATTTTTACTAATTCAAAATCACTGTTCAGGATAATACTATTTTAGTAGTGATTTTAAACTATTGTGACGTTTAATTAAAAAACAAAAATTTATTTAGCACAAACTGATATATTACAGCACTTCAACGTAGTGAAACATATCATCGTTTAGCCATTTTTATGAAGTATAGCTTTAAACTTAAGAAACTAAGAAAGCTAAGATTTTTTCAAATTTTATTTTTTTCTTTTTGTACCCTCTCTCGTACAGTAAAAGACGCTTATTCCGAACTAGTCTATAAGAGTTTTTAACCTTTAACTTGAAGTTATCGAATTGTTTGATTAGTTTGAATTTAAAACATATGCATAAAACTTTCAAAATTAATTTATATGGTATATACAAGGTTTAAAATAAGATTTTTCGAAAATAAAAAAATAAAAACATTATCAAGAGTTTTATATGACGTTCTTACATATACCACCAAGTCAACACGCGTTTAGTTGATTGATCCCTTGCGGAACGGTTTTCAACCAAATTTGAAGCTATCGCAAAATTATGCGATCTTGGAACCACAAAAGAGACTTAAGAGCCCTAAATAAAAAATTACTTATTTGGGCTCTAGATTTAAGCTTAGGCTTCAGTTTAACGATTCAAAAATTTTAAATTTTTGGCTTCAAGTTCTTTCTGCTTTAAATTCTTTAATTTTAAACTGCTAGCATTGTCCTAAATGTTCGAAAGTGAACTTTTTGAGAACCAATAAAAAGCAGGAAAAAGGACAACAGTGCATTCGTTTTGTTACGCATGTGTTACATAATTTTAGTGCGTCTTTCTCACTAAAAATAAGTTAACACGGATAACCAAATGTCTTTAACTAACTTAATTAACTAGCTTTAAGTAAGAAAAGTTAATTGATTCATTCGTTCAAGAAACAAAAACAAAAAACCCGGATATTTTAGGGAAAACGGCAGCGAGTGAGTTTTTTTTTAATTCACGAAGTGATTCTCGTAGTCATTTACAGCTTTTTAACTATTGCTTTTCTACGCGAAAATTTACTTGCGATTTAAACATGAGTTGTATATTATAGGCAAGTTTTAGTAGTTTCAAAAACATTAATTTATTACGAAAATCATAAATATAATTTATGTTTAGGCTATAAAATTTTTGATTTATGTTTACAATTTAATTAAAATGTAAAGATATTGTTGTAAAAGAATGTAACATCGTTTCTTAGATTGCGTGTATAATCAAATAAAATACAGCCCATTTTATGATTAACCAAAAATTAGCGTTCATTGTCTACTTTACCTGAAAAAACAATAAGTTAAAACGAGAGGAAATATATACATTGTGAATAGGTGGGTGGCATGTTGGAGGTAAATAGGTAGCAGGTACGTACATGTAAAATATGGTTGTTATCCACTTTAATAGGTAAGTGAATCATTGCTAAAGCAATTTTATATAAAATCAACTTTTTCAAATAAAGATTTTAACATTCGATGTTTTTACAATTTATAAAATTACAGTGTTTTAAATCCTAATAATGAGGTTTTCTCTTAAGATTTGTCATTTTTCGTCCTTTTGCTTTTAACATAATAAACGTATGTCCTATCATTCTTATATTTTGTATTGAATTACATTGTATAACAATTTATTAATTTATTACGCTTTAATTTATTTTAATTTTGTGATCTTGGGATTTTTTAAAATTACTAAACTATAATATTAAAAAGACTGAAATGGAAAACATGTAGAGCCAAAGCAACTTAAAACTGGAATTTAGAACCTGAAATAAAAAGGCACCTGCAACCGACAGTTTAAAGCCTGGCGTTTCCTAAACCCAAGCCTTAATGTTAAGCCAAGCTATATTTTATTTATAGAGTTTCAATGTAGCCTACTTGCAAATTCTTAAAATTTTGTTACCGATTTAGGTTTTTTATGTAGAGCTTCAAAAACCCGTACCAAAAGAAAAACTCTTACGTAAAGTTTAAAGGTGCACTAAATTTTGTAATTAAAAAAATTTCCAAAAGCTTAATAATCTAGTTTTCGGGAAACCGTTTATTGTTTTGTTCAGAAAACAAGGTTTATAATATTATGTAAATTATAAACAGCTTTTGATCAATGATGTAAAGGTACAGTCTAATAAACTTTTTTTACTTTCTGCCACTCAATTAGTGGAAATTCGCAATGGATCACTGTTGATTGTTTGACGGATTCGGTGGTGGACAGCAAACCGAGCTGGCTTAGCAGTCCGATTCACTGTTTCTCTTCCTGTTTATAAACATGATACAAATTTTCAACAGTGCAATTTGTGCAATTTCCCAATCGAAATCAAATTTTCCAAATCCAATAGCTTCAAAAGCTTAGGGTAAACTCAACCCTCGGGAGGTCGGAGCGAATTTTATAAAGTTTAGCATACTTCCCTGTTACTTTTGTATTGGATGAATCTTACGTAAGAAATAATTTGCATAGGGTGTGGTTTAATTTATATAATCATAATTAACGCGCAACTGATTGGTCGTTCTGTATGATGTTCAGTTCAGTAATAGTACCTTCAGTAGTTGTTCCGCGGTTTTCTAACAAAAAATTAAACTGCTTCGATGTGTAGTTACAAACGCCTATTTCAACCAAACTGTATGCAAAATATTTTTTACGTGAGATTCATCTATTGTGCATTATTTTCTGTATTCATCCACCCAGGCACGTCAAATCAGTTTCATTTACTTGGAACCTCCGCAAGTTGTTATGAATTAGACGGTGTGGTATCAACTTAATCTTACTCAAATACAGGACACATGGAACCATAGGTGCAATTTAGAGCGCAGAACTGGAATATAAAACCTTAACCCTTTTAATTATGAAAGCAGAAAGCGCGTCTGCTACGCCAGGGTGAAAGCGCCAACGTAATCAACGTTACTTGCATACCTACACTGCCACTTTGTCCTTCTCCAGGATACTCTGATTAGCAAACGCAATATAAATTTTTAGTCTGAGACAGTACAAGAATCAGAAAAGGCTAAATATGAAATTAATTGTGAAATTATAGCTTCGCCTTGGATTTATATTTTAATGACTTTAAACAAAAAATATGGTTCCAGAGTTCCAGGTAAAGTCCCTATTTAGAGCTCCGAAGATCTCCATTCTAGCACCAGGTTTCAACTCCAAGTTCCACAAATCTACTCATCAATTTTTTTGCGACGAGGAACGTTTTTCATCAAAAAAAAAATAGCGAAACGGAAGTTTTTTGTGTGTGTCCATATTAATTTAGCTCTTTGATGTCTGCGGTAGTAAAACTGCTGTTAATTTTTCTATTCGGGGGTCCCCTTTTATGTTTTAATTGGCTAAAATGCGAATTACAGATAAATGGAGCGGTGCAACATTTTAATAACCGCTATGTTTTAATGAGCTCAGGTTTAATATAGTTATGTAATACGGACTTGCTCACTTAGTTATGCATTGTCGGAATTTTATTCTGACGTTTATTCTTGGCCAATAACCACACTCGGTAAATATAGTCCCCGCTTTTTCGTCAATAATCCCTCCGGATCCCGGAGGCATTGTTCACTTTTTCCATGAATTTCACCTAGAAATCCCATTTTCCTCCGCGGATTTTTAGAGTTTAAAGCGGGGTTCCGCATAGAAGCGCGTTAAAAACGCGAAATTCTCGTTTTAAAACCAGGAAAACCTAAACTCGGGGGCTGAGTGAAAGTATCCGGGCGAGGCGGGAGAGTCGAGAACCTTGGCGGCTTAATCTATAAGCTTTTCCACTCCTCACATGCTTCTCGGCGGTGTATGCGCCCGTCCGTCTTTTGATGTATGTAAATACCAGGGCCCCATTTCGCACCCGCCTGGCGCTTCCGGTTTTCCGCTCCTATTTTAACTGCATATAGTGCAGTTAAAAAGTTTCAGCCACAGCCTTTTTTTTAATATGTAAGAATGATGACGTGGTGTAATAAAAAAATACTTGACGTTCTTTCAGCTAAAAAACAAATTATGACCTGTAATTTTAGAGATAGTTAGCTATATTTTTATAGTCGCCTCCATTTTCTGTGCACAGTGCAGTTAAAAAACTCCAGCCAGCCTTTTTTTACTAAGAATAAAAGTGTGCAATAAGAAAAATAGTTGACGGTTTTTAGCTGAAATACAAATTATGACCTGTTTCCCAAAAATAATTAGCTATATTTTTATACTCGTTTCTAGTTTTTGTGCACAATACATTTAAAAATTTCTAGCTGCAGCCATTTTTTTAATAAGAATAATACTATGTAATAATAAAAATATTTGTCGTTTTTTTAGCCGAAATACAAATTATGACCTTTTTTTAGAGATAGTTAGCTATATCTTTAAAGTTACGCCTAAGGGGAAACTTTCATTAAGAATCTAGTGAAAGAAAGTTTCCTGGGAAAAATTCCTGGCTCCCCAAGAAAAATTTTTAATTGTGAAAAATTAATTTTATATCCTGCATTTAACTAAAGAAGTTTTTGTACATCTGAAAAACGCAGCTGCAAACTTCTGTTTTAAAAGTATTAGAAACGCCAAAAAGTTTTTTGGTAGGTGTGTTACAGTTAAGTCTATGGGTAACGTTTAAGAATTATGTATGAATATTATCGCGAGATAATATCCTTTAGCAAAATCGCATTGAATTCCGCCTTCTTTGTTATTCATTATTATTCGTGTGTTATCATTCTTACATATTAAAAAAAGGCTGCGCGAAGTTTCCACGGATGATACGGCAGTTAAAATAGGAGCGGAAAACCGGAAGCGCCAGGCGGGTGCGATGGGCTGGTATTTACATACATCAAAAGACGGACGGGCGCTACACCGCCGAGAAGCATGTGAAGGAGTGGAAAATGATAGCATTAGCCGCCAAGGCTTTATCTTTGCCTCGCCCGCTTTACTCAGCCCCCGAGTTTAAGGTTTTCCTGGTTTTAAAACGAGAATTTCGCGTTTCAACGCTTCTATGCGGAACCCCGCTTTAAAACTCTAAAAATCTGCGGAGGAAAATGGAATTTCTAGGTGAAATTCATGGGAAAAAGTGAACAATGCTCTCCGGGATCCGGAGGGATTATCGACGAAAAAAGCGGGGACTACATTTACCGAGTGTGGTTATTGGCCAAGAATAAACGTCAGAACAAAATTCCGACAAATCATAATGAAGTGAAGAAGTTGTATTACATAACTATATTAAAGCTGAGCTCATTAAAACATAGCGGTTATTAAAATGTTGCACCGCTCCATTTATCTGTAATTCGCATTTTAGCCAATTAAAACATAAAAGGGGACCCCCGAATAGAAAAATTAACAGCAGTTTTACTTTACCGCAGACATTTTAAAGAGCTAAATTAATATGGACACCACACACAAAAACTTCCGTTTTGCTATTTTTTTTTGATGAAAAACGTTCCTCGTCGCAAAAAAATTGATGAGTAATATTTGTGGAACTTGGAGTTGAAACCTGGTGTTAGAATGGAGATCTTCGTAGCTCTAAATAGGGACTTTACCTGGAACTCTGGAACCATATTTTTTGTTTAAAGTCATTAAACATATAAATCCAAGGCGAAGCTATAATTTCACAATTAATTTCATATTTAGCCTTTTCCGACTCCGGTACTGTCTGAGACTGTAATTTATATTGCGTTTGCTAATCAGAGTATCCTGGAGTAAGGAAAAGTGGCAGTGTAGGTATGCAAGTAACGTTGTATTACGTTGGCAGTTTTCACCCTGGCGTAGCAGACGCGCTTTCTGCTTTCATAATTAAAAGGGTTAAGGTTTTATATTCCAGTTCTGCGCTCTAAATTGCACCTATGGTTCCATGTGTCCTGTATTTGAGCAAGATTAAGTTGATACCACACCGTTGAATTCATAACAACTTGCGAGGTTCCAAGTAAATGAAACTGATTTGACGTGCCTGGGTGGATGAATACAGAAAATAATGCACAATAGATGAATCTCACGTAAAAAATATTTTGCGCACACCTTGGTTGAAATAGGCGTTTGTAACTACACATCGAACCACTTTAATCTTCTTGCTAGAAAACCGCGGAACAACTACTGAAGTTACTATTACTAAACTGAACATCATTCGGAACGACCGATCAGTTGCGCGTTAATCTTGATTATATAAGTCAAACCACACCCTATGCAAATTATTTGTTACGTAAGATTCATCCAATACAAAAGAATTAACAGGGAAGTATGCTAAATTTTATAAAATTCGCTACAACCTACAAGGGTTGGTACTACCATTTTTGAAGCTATTGGATTTGGAAAACTTAAAGCGATTCAGAAATAATTGCACTGTTGAAAATTTGTATCATGTTTATAAACCAGAAGAACAGTAATCGGACCGCTAAGCCAGCTGGATTTTATGTCACCACCCAAAATAATAAAAACAATTGACAGTGATGCCATTGCGAATTTCCACTAATAAAGTAGCAGAAGGCTATAGAAAGTTTCTTGCGTTTACCTTTACATCATTGATCAAAAGCTGTTTATAATTTACATAATATTATAAACCTTGTTTATAAAACGAAACGATAAACGGTTTCCCTAAAAGTTCAAAAATTAAACTTCGACTTGAAAATTTTTTTGAAAACACGAATTTAGTGCACTTTTAAATTTTACCGTAAAGAGTTCTTCTTTTGGTACAGTTTTTTGAAGCTCTACGTAAAAAGACTAAATGATCAAAAGCTAGAATTTAAGAAGTACAAGTAGACTAAATTGAATTTCTTAAATAAAATATAGCTTGGTTTAAATCACTAAGGTTTGGGTTCAGGAAACGCCAAGTTTTTAATTGTTGGTTGCAGGTGCCTTTTTATTTCAGGTTCTAAATTCCAGTTTTAAGTTGCTTTGGCTCTACATGTTTTCCATTTCAGTCTTTTTAATATTATCAGTTTGGTAATTTTAAAAAATCCCAAGATCACAAAATTAAAATAAATTAAAGCGTAATAAATTAATAAATTGTGTTACAATGTAATTCAATACAAAATATAAGAATAATAGGACATTTGGTTATTATGTTAAAAGCAAAAGGACGAAAAAAATGACAAATCTTAAGAGAAAACCTCATTATGTAGGATTTAAAACACTGTAATTTTATCAAATTGTAAAAACATCGAATGTTAAAATCTTTATTTAAAAAGTTGATTTTATATAAAATTGCTTTAGCAATGATTCACTTACCTATTCAAGTGGATAACAACCATATTTTACATGTACGTACCTGCTACCTATTTACCTCCAACATGCCACCCACCTATTCACAATGTATATATTTCCTCTTGTTTTAACTTATATTGTTTTTTCAGGTAAAGTAAACAATGAACGCTAATTTTTGGTTAATCGTTAAATGGACTGTATTTTATTTGATTATACACGCAATCTAAGAAACGATGTTACATTCTTTTACAACAATATCTTTACATTTTAATTAAATTGTAAACATAAATCAAAAATTTTATAGTCTAAATATTAAAATATATTTATGATTTTCGTAATAAATTAATGTTTTTGAAACTACTAAAACTTGCCTATAATATACAACTCATGTTTAAATCGCAAGTAAATTTTCGCTTAGAAAAGCAATAGTTAAAAAGCTGTAAATGACTACGAGAATCACTTCGTGAATTAAAAAAAACTCACTCGCTGCCGTTTTCCCTAAAATATCCGGGTTTTTTGTTTTTGTTTCTTGAACGAATGAATCAATTAACTTTTCTTACTTAAAGCTAGTTAATTAAGTTAGTTAAAGACATTTGGTTATCCGTGTTAACTTACTTTTAGTGAAAAAGACGCACTAAAATTATGTAACACATGCGTAACAAAACGAAATCCACTGTTGTCCCTTTTCCTGCTTTTTATTGGTTCTCAAAAAGTTCAGTTTCGAACATTAAGAACAATACTAGCAGTTTGAAATTAAAGAATTTAAAACAGAAAGAACTTGAAGCCAAAAATTTAAAATTTTTGAATCGTTAAAGTGAAGCCTGAGCTTAAATCTAAAGCCCAAATAAGTAATTTTTTATTTAGGGCTTTTAAATTTATTTTGTGGTTCCAAGGATCGCATAATTTTGCGATAGCTTCAAATTTGGTTGAAAACCGTTCCGCAAGGGATCAATCAACTAAACGCGTGTTGACTTGGTGGTATATGTAAGAACGTCATATAAAACTCTTGATAATGTTTTTATTTTTTTATTTTCGAAAAATCTTATTTTAAACCTTGTATATACCATATAAATTAATTTTGAAAGTTTTATGCATATGTTTTAAATTCAAACTAATCAAACAATTCGATAACTTCAAGTTAAAGGTTAAAAACTCTTATAGACTAGTTCGGAATAAGCGTCTTTTACTGTACGAGAGAGGGTACAAAAAGAAAAAATAAAATTTGAAAAAATCTTAGCTTTCTTAGTTTCTTAAGTTTAAAGCTATACTTCATAAAAATGGCTAAACGATGATATGTTTCACTACGATGAAGTGATGTAATATATCAGCTTGTGCTAAATAAATTTATGTTTTTTAATTAAAAGTCACAATAGATTAAAATAACAACAAAAATAGTATTATCATGAACAGTGATTGAGAATTATTAAAAATAAATACTGAAATTTGTGCTTTTAAACTAATTTTAAACCTACATAGCTTTTTTTAAATGTTCTGCTTGTAAAACCATTCAAAACTTAAAAATTAATGTTAAAAAGTCCATTCCAAACTTTTAAATTAAGCATTTTCTGTAATTGAAACATTAAAAAACTGGATAACAAGCGCGCCAGCAGCGCCGTGCCTACGAAGCGGCAAAAAACCCGAAATCCCCGAAAACTGCTTTTGCTTTTGCAAAATATTCAAAAAAGTATTTAAGAAATTTCAAGTAGAAGGGGTCGAGATTTTAAACCAATAAAATAGTTGAACAGTTTTAAACCGTAAAACGCACCGGTTGTTCGTCTTGTTCCCAGTTTTCCTTCTACATATGATTTGCGCTGATAACTACGTACCCTTTTCCTGACACTAAAAAACCCTTAATCCTAAATGAGCCCACGACGATGGGTTATAAAAGTCTTCATTAGTTTTATTTAAAAAAATATTCTCTTATAAAATTAGTTTTCTTTTAATTTATTCCATTGAAACAAAGGGTTCTGTAAAAATTTTCGAGCAAAAACAGAAAAATTAAAACATTATCAAGAGTTTTTAACAATTTGTTAACATAACAGCTACTTTAAAGGCGTTTAGTGGACTGGTCTTAGATATCGTAAAATCGTAAAAAAATACATTGTAAAAACACCTAGTAGTGTCTATCAAAGTTTTAAATGGTATTATGGTCTCTGTTTGTAAAATTATCTTAGGTTTTTTCAGAGTTTAGGTCTGGAACAATTTTTTACAATAAATTGTTAATATGTAAAAGATGTAGTACAAGCTACTGTACTAAAAACTTAAAGTCTTGAAAATTTAAAATTATGGAAACGTAAAGCAGCAAATCCTGGAGTTCCTAATTAAAAATTGGCTTTCGTTTAGGTTTAAACTTGGGGTTACGGTTGAGTTTTATCAAATTCATGCTCAAAATTTTACAAGTTTTATGGCCTGAAAGATCCCGAAATTCATTAAAATATCAACTGTCTGTTTGTTTGTTTAAAATCGTTGATTTAGGCCAGTTCAAACCTATGTTACTTAAAACCGATTAATTTTAGAGTCTATTTTGACACTCCAGTTCAGTGTATGTTAAGCCAAGATTGCTAAGTATTATACTGGGAATTTTTCTTGTTTATTTGCAAAATTTGTTTTTAAAAAAATGAAATACTTCTATCAGATAAAATGGCTAAAACTGTAGCTTTAACCATGGTAAATGCAACCTCATAATACAGACGCAAATGCAAATTTACCGATAGCAAATATAATTCTAAGATGCACAATCTAAAAAAAGTTGCCAGAAAAAACTTGAGGTGTTTGGTAATAACTCTCAAGTTTAATCAAAGAGACATAAAAAGAGTTGACTGAAAGTCATGAATGGGCTGAAATACTGTATAGACTTAGACAAATTCTTAAAAAAAATTAACAGTATTTTATTAATGTCATGCAAAAAACTTGATATATAACAGGCGATAAATTCACATATACTAGGTACAATGAAGAATCACGACGGTGAATTCAATGTAAAGAAAGGTCTCGAGAAGAACTGAAAATAATTTTTATCAGACCGGATGAAATGAGAAAAGAAGAAAGTATTTATAATCCCGCTCGTTTTTTAAAAATAATAGTTGCATGTTTTATTGTTATTTTTGTGTATTATGATCTTGTTTTTTTATTAAACAAATTCATATACAAATTATTCTTAAGTCTTCTCAGGACCTTTGTGTACATTGAATTAACTGTCGTGATTTTCCATAGAGAAGTACTGAAAACTCAAGGTGTCAAAGTTTATTCCTTTAATTGAAATTTTCAAAAATACGTGTAGTGTATTAAATACACAACGTAAAAACCTTCTAGAGTTTACTAGGTAAGCGGAGTCGAAAAAAGGAAGCGTGGTCTGCTAGCTAAATGTTAATGTTTAATAATCTTTTTTACTTCATGAAATCATGTTTCCCCGGTCGTGTCTCGCTTTTCATATTCTATTTCTGAGACGTGTATATGGGGCTTCCGCCGCTGCGGTATGCGGGGTGGTATATTTCCCCTCCGGTTATTCTCAACACTGGACGTTCAATTTTTATCAATTAAATTCCTGTTTGTCGAACCGCCGCATAACGCAACAGGGGCCTTTTTTTCGTGGGAAATGTAAATAAATTGGCGCTTTTTGAAAAGCCCGTTCCCGAAACCGAAGAAATTATCCGAAATACCTATGGATACGAGCGGTTTTACGTTATCATAACTGAGAAAATCGTAAACTTAACAAGTCACAGTTGATACGTGGCAGCCGAACCTACGACTCATTCTACTCAACTCGGTATGATACCCGATCTTATAAAAGAGTCACAGTCGTGGTACGCTCAGGACGGGTTCGACTGGTTCTCTTTGTCTAGGAAGCATTACGATAAACAGAGACTTTTATCAATACCCCGTGCTCCGGCCTTTTTTTCGCTTTGGAAATGTAATAAGAATGGAAAAAATGGGTCTCAAACGCCCCTTTTTATCAGATCGGAATGGAATTGATCAAAAGGTTTGTTAGCGGAACAACGCGAAGATATTGGCGAAGTCGTGTTACTGACAAATTAACATTTTTATTACAACTGTCGTTTCCCAATAACTAACAATGAAAATTGTCTTAAAAAATAGCGAAGATAACAATCCAATTAATTTGATATTCTTTTGAAATTTTTAAACTTAATTAAGAAGTTTCATTTCGGATTAAATTTTAGGATGTTTGGTGTCTAAAAAATTGTCAAAGTAAAAAATAATAAAAACTATCAATATCAATAACTTTTTTCGCAGGTTGTTTGGGATTTTTAAGTTTAGAAGATAATTATAGGCTAATTTAACCTGGCTTACTTTTTTTATTTCCAGTATTGAATTAACTACTTATCAACAAAACAATTAAAAATTTTTCAGCGAAACGGTTTAATGTTAAAGAATAAATACGATATTTTGAGAATTTTTTACTTAATTTGAAAAAACAAAAATGCAGTTTTTTAAAGAGATAAAGTTGACTAATTTTTTGGTTTATTTTGTAAAAAAAGTGGAAATTAAAAAAATAATGTGTTCTAATTGGTTTTTTTTTAATAATACGTCATAAACCTGTCAATTTTAATCGGTCTGCTCATGTCTCTCATAAAAACTTACAAGGTCAACCAGATAAAATTTCAACCATAAAATATTCCTAACTACGATGATCTGAACAGCTCTTTTAATTCTGAAAGAATATGCAATGTAATTGAAAGCAAAGAAAAACCAAAAAAACGAACAGCAAAAAAATATGTTTCACAGATCATCGCAAAAAAGCTGGTTTCATCGCAAATCAGTGCTACAAACTAGCGAACTAGTACAGTTCTGTATTTGCACGCCATTTCGTTGCTATTTTGCACCCACTTACCTCTATTAAGATTACCTACCTTGAGTACGTAAGAATTATATAACACAAGAAAATGCCCGAGTGTACACTAAATTTTTGACCAAAAATTTCGCCAGAAAGTTCGCACTTGCAAACTTTTGTTCAATTTTTCCAGCAAAAATCGCTATTCTCTGCTATTTTTTAAACGCTGCGATTTTTAACACAGTGTTGCTTTATTGAACCAAAACAGCGACTTTTTTACATTCCAGACTGTTTCATCGGCACTCCGGTCTTTTCAGCGATTATTTTATAACTCCAGTCTGGCTGCATAAAAAAATACAAACGCTGATAGTCATATTCTACGTAGCAAAACACCTGGTGGTTTTATTTAGTTTTAAAACGTTGGAAATTCATTTTATGAAACCAAAAAGTTTGGACAACTTAAATTTTAAAAAACGACTTTTTTCTTTTAAAGAAAATTTTTTTCTTCACTTTGTTTATTTTTTTTTGTTGTTGTGCAGCCATGCTTGAGTGTAAAATAATCGCAGTGCGAATAAGGCATCCGACATAAAATGTGTTTTTTTTTATCAGACCGAGATTGAGTATAAACTTAACCAATGGTCAAGAGTATTAATCATCATGGTTTCCTTGTTATAATATTTAAAGTTAAAAACCAAGTTTTACCAAGATAAAAGTTGATATTAAGTTCCATGTTAGTTTATATTCCAATATCTCTCACACAAAAATATCATTCGTGTTGGAGGAATGTTAAACCACGGAAACTTGAAAAATGATATTAATGAAATGGGTAAAAGGATTTTTGTATTTTAAAACTTTAAATTGGAAAATACAGAATTTAACAGAAACACTTACATCCTTTATTATGCTTATCAGCTTGCTATGATTTAAATTTTAAAGAAATTAAAGTTACGAATGCAAATATGGATATGCAAGGTCGTGTA
The DNA here is from genome assembly GCA_030248175.1 of Microlaimidae sp. YZB2_3. NCBI lineage: Eukaryota > Metazoa > Nematoda > Chromadorea > Desmodorida > Microlaimidae > Microlaimidae sp. YZB2_3. Next base: position 73,174 of record JASAMX010033738.1, read on the forward strand.
GCAAGAAAAAATTACCATGCAGCTTAATAAAATGATCAACAAGAATGAGACACGGAGGACAAAAAGCTTACATAACATGATAAAAGAAACAAAAACTATGTGAAATTGAATGATAAATCTAGGTTTCTTTATAAATATAAGAATTTAAATTGCTTTTTTTTTCGCTATATCCGTCACATGATTTTTATATAGAAATGTACTAGTATCAAGCATTTCACTAAAAATGTTGTGTGTACTTCCCAGGACAGTATATGTACTTATATAAGAATTGTAACATACTGATATACTGATGTTTCACTTGCATGTCTCAACTTTAAGTTTTAAAACGCTAATTAAACTGATATTTATGGTGGTAAGCATTTTACTACTAGTTTTAGCTTTAAAATATTTGAAAATCTTTTTAAAATATAAATTTTTCATTGTTGAAAATTGTTAACGTACTAATTACATTAAAATTATATTGTCTTCACACTAGACAACTCACATATACGCAAAAAAAATCAAAGGTTTAAAGCTAAAGTCTTTCAGGCTGAAATTAAGGGCGTAACCGCTCTCCACCAGGAAGAAATCAACAATAAACCCGCAAACAAGAAAAATTAAAAAAAATTTTTCAGTGGTTAAGTAACCAATTATTATTTAAATGCGGCAGGTGTTTCTTTGCACGTGATATTTTTTTAAAAAACGAGTGGTTACTTTAACACTCATCTATTTTCACTCTGATAGAATTCATCTTCTCGCGTTGATAAATTGCACGCATTGTGACCTGAAAAAATCTTATTGTCAGCACTTTGCACTGGTCCTTTTGCGCCTTGTTTAGTACTGGCATCAATATAGAAGTGTGAGAGTTTCGCCTAAAATTTCACCAAAAGTTGGCGGGAACGTGAATTTCGCAATATTGGAATGGAATAAAATAATAGGCGGGGCGTAAAGTTCTTTTCTAACGTCACGTAAAGTTAATGATTAAACTTTTTCTTACTACTAAGTTTTGTTGCTGCTTGCTTAACAAAAAGACGATTATTTTCATTACAATAGTAACAAGTCCTATTGTGATAAATGATTCAAAATACAATAAATAAACATAAGAAAATTCCAAATTGTCCCCCCCCGACCTCACTGATTGATGATATTGTTTCCTCCAAAACATATAATAATTATTCTGAAAAACTAAGGAATTTTGATATTTCTTGTTTTTGTAAAGTTTACTCACACTGTGAGCCTTTTTAGTATTTTTATACTAATAATATACTATTATTATCTTCTAAAATGTTTTTATTTAGATATGTTGATTTACTTAAATTTTTTTTATTGTATATATGTGTCCAATGTATATCTATGCATTCAGTACTTTTACAATAAACTATTACTTACAGCAATACGTAACTGAACGAAGAACAACATACATA
>JASAMX010033741.1:0-13015 GCA_030248175.1 Microlaimidae sp. YZB2_3
CTTAAAATTACACTAACCAAAAAACTATATTTATATGAAAATTAATTTATAATAATTAAATTAATTTTTAGAGCTTTATCTCATTAAATTACCCAAATCGGGATAGTCACCGGTGGGCTCCTCTGTATCAGCATGGCCTTATAATATTTAGGTCTGAAAACCATAACAAATAGCTGCTTGATATCTGCAATAATATTATTATTTAATCATTAAAAAAAAATAAAATATCTTAATAATTTCATTATTAATTAAATTAAAAAAATATATAATAAAATAAAACTAAAATATAAATAAATACAAATTAAGTTTGTAGTTGATTAAAAAACATTAGTTTTTAAATTTTAACCTTTCCAGCTCGTTTTCCGGCGGTGGCAAAGCTTTGTGGTCGCGAATCCACCATCCATCTGATCTCAGTCCTCCAGGCGCTAAATTTAACAAATTTTATTTAATATAATTTGAAAAATGCGAAACCGAGTACTTAGCGCTGTCTGCAAGGCCACACATGGCATTATAAAGCTGTTGTAGAAATATTTTCCGTAAAAAGTTATGAGCCAATTTAAGCACAAAAATTGCCTATTTTTAGTATGTACAATTTATGCTGTTAAGGAAAAATTTTTATTTAGCTTTTAAACAACTTAAAAAATTTTTTTCGGATTGCTCAGTCTGGTGGCTCTGAATATATTTCAATTTGGTATGGTGGCTCTGAATTTTTTTCTAGTGTCTACCATTTTTGTATGACAACCAGTTAAAAATGGGCTAAATTTTACTTTTGAAAAAAAATATGAAATTCGTCAAAAACACAATCACATAAAAATATGTCAAAATACAGTTTAACTTGATTTATAGGTTTCGCTTAGGCTTAGAATAACTAATATTAGCAAAATAAGCTTAAATTATCTATTAAAGTCAATTAAAAAATTGCTGTCTATGTTTTAGTGGTCTATGTAATCAACAATTTTTTTTTTAATTTATTAGTTATTTTCAGATTTTCCAGATTTTTAGCAGTGTAAAAATATAATTTTTTTTGTTGTTTAACAAAATTTTTTCTTAACAACATAAATTTTACATGCCAAAAATAAGCAATTTTTGGGCTTAATAAATAAAAAAATGGCTCGTCACTTTTTTATAGAAGACTTAAATCGAAAAAATAACCTCAAAACTGAGGTTTACGAGTTTGAATTGGGGTATACAGATGTTTCACATTATGTATTTTACTTTTCGATCAGTCAAATCGATAATTGGTACACGTATGGGACTTGTGGTTCCTGGAAATTTCGTCTTTTACAATACGTCTTTCAACATCTCGTCTTCTACAACTCGTCTTCGGAAAACTCGTCTTTCAAACATCTTGTCTTCAGAAAACTCGTCTTTTGGATGCGATTTTGTAAACGCACTTTTCAAAAGACAAATTTCTCCTATTTTTTGGCTAAAACAATGCATTGAAAACCTTTTTTACCTAAGCCTAAGCAAAAGCCAAAAATAAAAAAAGTATCATGATAAACTTTTATTATTAAATGATTTATTCAAAAAACTAGGAACCTAAGCTCTAAGCAAAGCCCAAAAATCAAGCAAAACTTTATCATGGTAAATTTGTATTTAATGCTTTTTGAACTGAAGAGTACAAACCTTATTTTTTCTCATGCCTAAGCAAGCAGAACCCAAAAATCAAAAAAAGTTTTGGTACAAGTTCCATACGTGTACCAAAATTCGATTTGACCGATTTAACAGTAAATACAAGTTGCAATACATTTTTATAACCTAAATAGAACATGTAGACCTCATTTTTGTGGTTATTTCTAAGATTTAAGCTATTGGTAAAAAGTTACGAGCCAATTTATACCCAAAAAATGGCCTTTTTTAGCAAAGAGCAAGTGCAATTTATGATGTTAAGAAAAAAAATTGTAAACTAACAAACTAAATTAAAAACTATGTTTTAACAATGCTTATAGTCTGAAGAACACAAAAAATTTAAAAAAAAAAGAAAATTAGAAAGTCACATGGACCACCGAAAACATGGACAACAAAATTTGTTTGGCTTTAAACGCGGATTTAAACTTAGTTTTTTACCAAATTATTATTCCTAAGCCTAGCAAAACCTAAAAAAAATTGAAATATAATTGATGTTTAGTAAAATCGTTTTTCAAGAATGCGGATTTTTTCAAAACTAAACTGGTGGGTATTTAAGCTGTTATCATAAAAAATTGGTAGTTACAATAAAAAAAATAAAAGTATATTTATAACTGCTAGACACTTGGTAATACAAAAAATAATATTATTTGATTAATGGCTTAATAAAAACATTTCCTTAATAACCTGAATTATATATTGCAAAAAAGGTCATTCTTTGGGTATAAATCGGCTAATAACTTTTTTTTCAGAAGCTTAAATCCGAAAAATAACCACAAAAATAAGGTTTACGTGTTTGATTTATGCTATAAAGATGTTTTACAATTTGTAATTACTTTTGAATCGGTCAAATCGAATGGAACTTGTACCAAAGGTTTTATCATTGGGGTGGAAACTCGCATTTTGTAAAGTACGTTTACAAAATCGCATCCAAAAAACGAGTTTTTCGAAGACGAGATGTTTAAAAGATGAGTTTTCTGAAGATGAGATGTAAAAGACGAGAAGTTGAAAGACGATATGTAGAAGACGAAATTTCCGGAAACCGGGACTTGTACCATGGGACTTGTACCTTGTACCTTACGTTTATATTACTATATACAGCTAAATCAAGAAACAGATATTCTGGAATTTCGTTTAAGATACATATGAAATAATTAACTTACATGCAAAACAAGCAGTTGTGGAAATTTTTCGGAAAAATCCTTTTCCAACAAGAGCGACCGACATTGTTGCAACAATCAGCCCCTAAGGGCTCTTACTTGGTCGTGGCTTTACAATACAAACAGTAAATATTACAAGAGAATCAATAACTTGATTTTTTGTTTCTTTTAATGTACGATGTAAGATTAAAACTAAACTAAACTGCATAGCATACTGCACGATCGTGATCTTTGTCGACGGTTCTGCCGACGGTTTTCAAAAATGCCGACGGTTTAATCAGACCTGTGCGCTGCCCCCCCCCCCCCCCCCGGGGGTAAAACGGGGGGGGGCAATTACAAAACGGGGGGGGGGCGCGGGGGGGGGACAACTTTTTTGAAACGGGGGGGGGGCAATAAAACGGGGGGGGCAAGCAGGGAGGAAAGAAAAAAAAAGAGAAAAAAAGAAGAAAAAGAGAAAAAAAAAGAAGGGAAAAGGGAAAAAAGGGACAGAAAAAAGCGGCGAAAATAAGGTAAAAATTGGTCTAAAATGGCTTAAAATACATTGAAATCGGCTAAAAACTGCAAAAAATTCACGATGATGGCGTCATCATAGGTCAAAAATGCGGCGTAATATTTTTAGGTTTCTTTTTAATTTTTTGTCGGGGGGGGCGATAAGAACGGGCGGGAGGCAAATCCTCCAATAAAACGGGGGGGGGCATTTTCAGACCGTGCACAGGTCTGGTTTAATAGTAAAATTGCTATAAAAACATAAATTCCTAAAACAAACTGTCGGCACTAAGAATATAGATAAAATATATCATTCTACGCAAAATCAAACTTAAATTTTGAATAATTATTTGCAAAATAGCATAAAATCTTATATTGAAAACCGTCGGCATTCTTCAAGTATAACCCAATTTTCCGATTACCGGAAAGATGAATTGTTTAAAACTGATATTTTAAGTAAATTATCGTGATAAAACTCACAAATAACATTTATCGTGGACTTTAGACCTTAATTTCCCTAAGCGACCTAAGCAAAACCTTAAAATCAAGCTAAATTTAATGTTTTGTTTGATTTTCAGGTTTTGCTTAGGTTGCTTAGGAAAACTAAGGCCTATAGTCGAGGATTCAGGTTGTTTATGAATTTTATCATAATATTTTTTTAAAATTTATCACTTTGTCTAAGATTTTTAATTCGACATCCATTCAACATCCTAAAACCGTCGGCAACTCATCGACGGTTTTTAATATAAGATCTTATGCTATTTTGCAATTAATTATTTAAAATTTAAGTTTGATTTTGCGTAGAATGATATATTTTATCTATATTTTTAGTGCCGACAGTTTGTTTTAGGTATTAATGTTTTTATAGCAATTTTACTATCAAACCGTCGGCAGAACCGTCGGCAAAGATCACGATCGTGCATACTGCAATGAATGAATGAAAAAAAGTCTATGCAATGGGATACCAAGGAAAAAGGCAAGGAAAAAATAAAACAAGAAAACCACCAACAAGGGAGGAGGGGGAAATCCAATAAGGGGCGGGGGGAAGGGAGGCGGAGGGGGATAAGGGGGCCGCCGTTTTGGGGCAGAAACCTGGGGAGGCGATGCAGACTTGTAGCTTTGCACCAAGGGGTACCTGGGGAGGAGGGAGGATTTACAGGAGTGTTGGGGGAGTGGAGAGGGGTTTAGGAAGGACAAACAAAAATAATTCCCCCTCCATTCCTTCGTTTAATACAGGTGTGCATTGCCGGGAAATTTCATTTTAGCCGCGCCTTAGCTTTAGTACTAAAGGTTCGAAAATTGTTTAGCCTTAGCTTTAGTACTAAGCCCAAAAAAGGCTTAGTACTAAAGCACTTTAGCCTTAGCTTTTGCCAAACTGACAAATATGGACATAGTCGTAAATTTTAAATATTGTCCCTGTTTTAAGGTAATACTTAGCATTACATTGTTAAGTTTACAGTAAAAAACTCAACATTAAAGACGTTTTTAACGTTTATTCCATTAGATTTTAATTTTATTTTAAAAAAAAAATTATTATTTTAGGGTTAAATTTTAATAGTTTTAAATTTGGTTTTGTTTTGTACACGTCAAGATTTTAAGGACGCTCAAAATGTCATATAGTATTTGTGATACGTCATATATGTTTTAATCTGTGGGAATGGTTGTGGGAGAAGCTGTTTTAGCCAATTACCGCTTGAAAAAAATGATCTCTTTTTTTCTAAGTGCAAGTTGGCTAAAAGTGATTCTATTCCTTCATAACTCTGTAAAAATATTTTTTAACACTGAACAACTTCCGTTTAAATGGGAGGGTTTTGACCATCGTTTATTGCAATGTTTATCTTAAATGTAAATAGTCATCAAAAATGGTTAACTATCAAGAATATTTTTTTGGAATAAATCTCTAAAGCAACAAAACATATAACCAACATTTCTATTAAAAAACCATCCTTACTGCATAATAAGTTTTAGAAAATGTCCACATGAAATAACAAAAAAGAGGTCTTTTTTAATGTTTAAACAAAAATAAGTAGAATAATAAAAAAAAACACAAAAAAGTAAAACCCCATACTTACAGAATACCAAAGCTCCATTTGATTTTTTTATTTAGTATTATTGTTCAAATAACTCACTTATGTTACTTTTAGATGAAAAATAGTATATTCAAGTGAGGTGAGCATAGTTTTAACAGCTAAGGGAGGAGGGAGGGGTTGGGGTGGTTGGTTACCCGGGTAAATTGCATCTTGAATTCTGGGAGAGAGGTTCTAGGGTTTTCTTCCATACTCGTTGGCTTTCTAGAGGGGTAGGCCCTAGATGAAAAATTTTAAAAAGTTAAAAAGGGTCAAAGTGTGTCTGGTTTCCAAAAGAAAATTTTTTAGAAGTGTCTGATTTAAAATTTGGAGGGGAGGCAGTTTAAAAAATTGGAGAATTCGGTGATAAAAACTCTATTTTTGTCTAGGGGTCCGAAATTTTGAGGTTAAAAAAAAAAGGAGGGGGTCGAGATGGATCTAACCTTACCTCCCTTTTTCACTGATATCAATTTTCATTAAATAACCATGTTTTTGGTTTGGTGGGAACATTAAGATTTTTTAGTGGTTTGTCATTTTCTTGGCAAAAGCTAACGTTTTGCCGGGTCCATACCTTTTGCCGAGCTTTTGCCAGCTAATTTCAGTTTAGCCGCGCCTTAGCTTTAGTACTAAGCCCAAAAAACCCTTTAGTACTAAAGCAATTTAGCCTTAGCTTTAGTACTAATGACACCCGTATCCCTCGACCTCAAAAAGTTCAACGGTGGCACACGGGAACGGCTCTATCCATCTGCTCAACTTTTCTACAAGAGGTTTATAAACCCACGGTCTTTATTAAATCTAAACACACAACAAATTAACAGCATGAGAGCTATTATGCGGCAGTTTAAAAATCATATATATTTCAATAAAAACATACTATTTGTAGCTTTAAATTTCACCAAATTAAATAAAATTCAAGTTTCGACGCAATTTTTAAAAATTAACCCCCATTTTTTACGGAAAATCGTATATTAAACCATAAATACAAAATTATTTTCATAATTTTTACGTACGTGAAAAAGGATAACAGTTCCTTTTTATTTGAAGTATTTATTTTTTTTTAACAAATACTGAGTAGTAAATATTTTTAAGGGTTTTAAAAAAATTTTCATTGCAATTTGATTTTTAATATTAATTATTTCAACTACTATCAATAATATAATGAATGTGCACTTTATACTCGTGGTATTTTTGCCTTTTTAACACACATTTTAATTTATTATGGAAACATTTCTGTATTTCGTGATACCTCGTACGCCGAAATTCGGAATTTTCCATACTTAAAAAACTGTCCGGAGAGACCTTAAGCCTGGTTTTACACTACATCATTTAAAACGTATGACGTTAAACTTATGACTTATACTTATGACGTATGACGTAAGACGTAAGGGTCATCAGTTCACACTACGACACTTAAAACGTATGACATAAGATGTCTCAGTTATTTTTCGCATTAAAAATAATTTAATTTCGTCGCTAAAACGGCCAGTTTTTTATGTGTACTATGTGTAAATATTCCACACACTCAATTTTAGCATGTTTTAGCTTTTTCATCGTGTAAGAACAAAAAAAAAACGCTTTTGGGTAAATGTTTAGCCAGAAATATTTTAAAATCTCATAAACAATCTTAAGCATCCCCTCAATGATAATTTATATGAACGTCCCTGTGTCCTGTATAACTAAAAATGTTTTATCATTGTATTTTTTGAACAAAATAAGATTATGTAGAAATGGTACACAAGTATTCATGGGAGAAAAATATACAATTAATGCTTTTTATCAATTTTATCCTGCAAACAATTATTCAGGATAGGTTTTCCTTTTAATTATTTTCGAAGTAGAAATTTAAAAGGCTCAAAATTGACATTCAAGATAAAAATTAGGTAAATTTCGTACAAAATTTATCAATTTTTGTCATGAATGGGATTTTCTGAGATTTTGAGATATTTTTTTGCCTAGAATAATTTTTTACATATTTTTACAGCGGAACATGCAAAAAGTAAAAGAAAGTACAATAGGAAAATCAATATATTAGCCACAGTTAGTAAATTTGCACAGTTTTTTTTCCTTCGCTTATGTCCAAATTCACGTAAGGATAGACCACGGTTATTATATTGTTATTTTATTCATCTGGTAAGTGATGCACCTCAAGTCTTAAGTCGTACTCATGAGTAAGATATAGTGTGAACTGATAGAATTTACGTTTTACGTCTTAATTGCTTAGTCATACATTTTAAGTGATGTAGTGTGAACCAGCCTTTACTCGGACTTTTGTTCTGGAAAATACTTAAATTGATTTAAGTAAAATTTAAGTAATTTTAGAAAAAGAGTAGATTATTTATATGAGGTTGTCGTTAAAATCAGTAGGATTTACATCACATGTGGGAGGGAGTTTTTTAGCCGCTAACACGCTAAACACCAAATTATTATTCACGTCAGGATTTTAAGGACACTCAAAATGTCATATATTATTCGTGATCACGTCATATATGTTTTGCTCTGTGGGTATGGTCGTGAGAGGAGCTTTTTTATCCAATTAGCGTTTAAAAAATTGATTCTCCAATGAATGAGAGATCTCTATTTTTTCTAAGTGCTAAAATTGATTCATAACGTCATAACTCTGTGAAGATATTTAACACTAAACAACTTCCGTGTGAATAGGAGGGTTTTGACCATTGTGTTTAGACAAAAAATTATTAAAATAAAAATTTATACATAAAATTAGCAAAACATTTTAGAACGAAACTCTAGAGTTACTAAAACCAGTGTTTTGATTCGTTTCAAAATAACTTTTATTATGCTTTTACTCTTAATTTTACATTAAAAAATAGCTCTTATTTTTATTTTACTTAAATATAATTTTAACCTCTACTTTTACTCTATTTAAAGTAAAAAATCAGAAATTACATTTACTATTACTTTACTTAAATTAAAATTTTTCAAATGATTTTTATTTTTACTTAAAATAATCGAATATCATTACTTTTTACAACACTACTGGAGAGTGGGGAAGCGCCAAATCTAACAAGCAAAGGTTTTTGTAGTTGGAGTTGGGTTTTTAAAATCCCTAAACATATTTTAATTTGAAATAATCAACCTTTAGTTTTTTTTAAAGATAATTCAATATTAAATTCGATTTTGTAATAATGTCAATTTATTTTTTTGTGTTTTTAATTAACCACAATTTAAAAAATAATATAATAAACAAGAATGAATCGCGGTTCTTTCTGAAAAAATAACATGTAGGAAAAATAATTAATATAAACTTAAACAAAAATTAAACAAACAGCACTTAATTTTCAATTTTAAGAGGATTTTTAAAACATATTTTAATTTGAAATTTTTTAAACATATTTTAATTTGAAATAATCAACCTTTGTTTTTTTTGTTTTTTTTTAAAGATAATTCAATATTAAATTCGATTTTGTAATAATGTCAATTTATTTTTTTGCATTTTTAATTTACCACAATTTAAAAAATAATATAATAAACAAGAATGAATTGCGGTTCTTTCTGAAAAAATAACATGTAGTAAAAAAAATTAATATAAACTTAAAGAAAAACTAAACAAACAGCACTTTCTTTTCAATTTTAGGAGGATTTTTTTCCAGTTTCAGTAATGTTTTAGCCATTCAAAATGGAATGTTTGGCAGTTTTTCAAAGTCAGAAATTGTTTATTTATCGACCTAAATTAATTAAAATTTGCAATTTTACAATATCTTCAATTTTAGACCGTTTGGAACGTGCCACGTTATTATCAAAAGAAAGTTTTCAAGGTTTTTTGACAAAAAACTTTTGTTTTTTAATTTGACGTTATCTGATAACATTCCGGTTTAATTTCTGAACAACGAAATGTGAGCTGGTAAAAAACTTGAGTAAATTACATTTCGCAAACGAAAACATCAATAAGGTAAAAACCAAATTTTGTTCAAAAAAAGATGAACTGGAAAATTTTGAAAAGAGCATATTTTGCCAACAAAAGAGTTGATTTATACGACATTTATATCATTGTATAACTAGGGTTAAATTCTATTGATTAACCCGTTCCCGTGATTGCCTTTTCCTGGTTTACGACCATAAAAGAGCGGCAATCACAGGAACGAGTTAATGAAGCATTTGTATAAATCAATAGGGTCATATCAGATAGCGTAGTGATAACTAAATGCTAACTTTAAAAAATAACTTTTAAGGCCCGCAAAATCTTTGTACACGCTATAAATTTTGTAAATTTGTTGTCAATTTTTGTGTAGCAGTCCGAAGTTTACAATTTACAGCGTTGTTGTCCTTTGCCAGAAACCAGAGTTTCATTCAACGCTGGTTGGTTCCGTCTGGCACGCTCATCGCCTTGCTCACCCCCTCTTCCCACTCTCGGAGGAGATCAGCAACCGCTGCGGGTTTAGCCCAAAGGTCCTCTGGTCCCAAGGTCGCGTTTAATGTGTGTGCATGTGAAAAAATGTTGTGTTTTGTGTATTTGTGTTTTGCATAGTGGGCAGTTTGGTGATGTATATTGTGTAGGATTGATTTTGTGTAGGTAAGAGTAGAGGAAAGAAGATTTGCCTGCCCTGAGTTGGTCGAGGGTTCTCCTGACCCCGCGAGGAAGGTTTTCTTCCTCGTTGCTTATCGCTGCTGCTTTTGTTTGAAGTATTGGGTTTACTGTTGGAGTGTTGTTGATGTGGTTTGTGACTGTGTTTGTGTGGATTTGTTGTTTTAGTGCTTTGTAAGTTTTGTTATGCATGTCTGTTGGAATGTTTGTTGTGTAGTTGTTGTTGTGAAATATTGTTTGTTTTTTGAGCCTGCTTGGTGCATGTTGTTGTGTTAAGTAGTTAAGTGGATTGTTTGTGTACATGGCTGCCAATTTTGCTTGTTTTGCGTGGAGTTGCTATTAAGAGGATTTTGTGTATATGATGTGTGTGTGTGTGTGTGTGTGTGTGTTTGTGTCTGTAGTGTGCCCTGTTGCGACCCCGAGAGCAGTGTTTTGTATTTTTGGCAATTTGTTAATTTGTGTGTTTGATGTTGTAGGGCCCCAGACTGTCCTGGCATACTCGATTATCGGTCGAGTGATTGCCTTGTATGTGCGTCTGAGTGTTTCTTTTGGTTTACCCCACAATGTTGCTGTGAGTGCATTTATGATTTTGAGTGTTTTCCGCGCTTTGCTGTGTGTATTTGCGATGTGTGTGTTGAAAGTAAGCTTGGGGCCCCAAAATTTTTGGGTTTTTAGTTGTGATGAGTGTTATTGTTTATTTGTAGTGATAGTTGTGTGTTGTATTCTGCAGGGTCTGGTGTGAATAGTTTGGATGTTGTTTTGCTTGCATTTAGTGTAAGTTGGTTGTTGTCTGTGCATGTTTGTATTGCATGTAAGTATGGTTGTATTTGTTGTTGTGCTATGTGGTGGTTTGGGTGTGATGCATATATTGTGATGTCGTCTGCATATGTTATGATGTGTACATTTGGTGGTGGTGCTGGAATGTCTGCAGTGTAGATGTTGAATAGTGTGGGTGATAGACAGGAGCCTTGTGGGACTCCTGTTTTTATGAGTTTTTGTTTTGATTTGTGATTGTTGTATGTGGTGTATGCTTTGCGGCCTTTGATATAATTGTTTATGAATTTTGTGATTGTTGTTAGTATTTGTGTTTGTGCGAGTTGGTGTATTTGTGTGTGGTGATTGACAGTGTCAAAAGCTTTGGACATGTCCAGTGCTACGACAACTGTGCGGTGTGGTGGTTTTGGTTTGTTGAAACCTGCTCCTATGTGAGTGTAAAGTGTTTGTTATGCTGTGTATGTGGAGTGTTGTTTTTTGAAACCGTGTTGGTATGTTGTGTTTAGTATATTGCTTGTGATGTATGGTAGTATGATTTTTTCGCAAGTTTTTGCGAGTGCGGATATGAGGGAGATGGGCCTAAAAGATTGGCTGTTTTTGATGTTTTTGTTTGGTTTTGGAATTGGAATGTAGTTGGAGAGTTTTCAACTGTGTGGTATTGTGTTTGTGTTTATTATGTTAGTGTAGAGTTGTGCGTGATATTGTAGTGCTTTGTTGCCTAGATGTTTGAGGTGGTGTATGTTTGTTTTGTCAGGACCAACTGAGTTGTTTGTTTTGCTTTGTTGTATTGCTGTGATAATTTGCTGTACTGTTAGTGTAATGGGTGTGGATTTTAGTTGTTTGATTGCCCATGTAATTTTGCGGTATGTTTGTTTGTTTTGTGAGTGGTGGATTGTGTAAATTGTTTGTTGAAATGTTTTGCTATGCTGTATGGGCGAGTGATTGTTTTTGTGTTGAATGTGATTGCCCAGTTTTTGTCTGTACGTTGTTTTTTGTTGTTGAGTTGTGCTATTGTGTTGTATAGTTATAGTTTGTATAAGTTGTGTTTGTGAGTAAAGTGTTTTGTGATGTGATGCTGCCAGATGTTTGCTTTATGTTCTGCTAATTGTTTTTGTATTTGTTTCTTTAGCAGTTGTATATCTGGATGTTTGAAGTCTGCTTGTCTGAGTGGGTTGCGATGTTGTGTGAGTTGTATGATATGTTGTGGTAGTAGCCTGTTTGTGTAATTAATGTGACCTTTGGGAATATGTGTTTTGTCTGCTTGATATACAGCGTGATTCTGGATTTAGTAGCTCCTATAGTAAAAATATTGTTGTCACGATTTTGCATTACAGCGTTTGTGATAGAAAGACACGATAACGAGGTCTTTTATGAATCACGAGGAGGAATTGATAGGCATTTAGAGAATAAACAATAGAAATTTAAACAATAGAAATATAAATAAATAAATTATTTTCTAAATAAATTAACTCAGCAGTGTGAATTAATTAAGGAAATTTTAAATAAATTTTATCAAACTACAACAGTTAGCTTCAGTCTGACAACATTTTTATAAATTTGTTACAAAATTTGCTCATATAGTAAGCAAAGTTTTGAAACGTGGGTGAAATTTTTCTTTTTTTAATTACATCTATTGACGCATCGTAGGTAAACCGCTCATCATGTAAGAATATCCGGCACCCAGCACGATATTTACTGTAATTAAACGGTGATGTGCGGTTTTGTAGTATTTACTGCGCTAGATGCCGGCTATACTCACATATTAAATGAAAAGATGAGCTGTTTAACTACGATGTGTTTATACACGTAGAAAATATCAGCTTATAATATTTTTTTATATTTTGTTTATTGAACTTTAAAAAAATAAAGGTTATTTGTTTTTCGACGTGTTTTAAATATTTTCTTGTGTTTTTTACACATAATAATAATTATTAATTACTGAGAAAATAAGCCTCAATCGTTACAAAATTATAGCTCTGACGATATAAAGCGGAGAAATTTTTATTCCTTTAAATTAGTAATCTAAAGGCTACATTGCCTGTAACTTATTAAAAATGTGAATTTAAAATGTGTTTTAAGTTATTTTCGTAATTATACCTAGAACATTCTGCATTTTTAAAATTTTATATTCCTAAAAAAAATTTTTTTACAAACAAAAAACTTCAAATATTAATACGTAACATTATAGCAAGAAAATTTACATAAAATAGGACACAACTTAGGGGGCGAAGTAGAAGTATCCAGAGCTCTGAACTTAAAGTAACATGACTATTTTTTAACTAAAAAGGTTTTCTTTGCTTTTATTTTTAAGGTCAATTCAAAAAATGTTCATTGGATAAACAATTTTGTTGACAGTCATCCAA
>JASAMX010033744.1:0-38893 GCA_030248175.1 Microlaimidae sp. YZB2_3
TAGGGGAACATGTGGTTGGTTGTAATTCTAATTATTTTAGAAAAATAAAAAGCTAATATTTATAACTTTAGTGTGAAATAAAAAAAAACTTAGCAGCAAAAAATTTTTAAACAAAAAATTCTGCACCAGGATTTGCATAGTTACTATTTTTAAGCATAGTTAAAAAATGTTTGTTAAAAATAACTTAAAGGCCAAGGCTTCTTTTATTTTAACCAAACATTTTGTTTAGTTTTAATGATTTTTTAAGATGCTTAAAAATATTCTTTATTTTGCCAAACATGTTTCCAAAATTTCTTCATAAGCCTAAAAAGAAAGAAATTAATGATCACCCCATTTGTTTACTAAACTTTAACAATAATCAAAACTCCTATTGAACAAAAAATAGGCTATCCGGTAAGCTACGTATCTATTGGGTTGGTACTCCAAATTTAACAAACAAAATACATACAACACCTCGATTGTATTCTTTTGTCAAGAGAAATAAGCCGACTTTTTGACTTTGTTAAAATACACATGGACTAACTAGGAATGGGAAAAAAGCACCGTTGTTAAAACGCACCAGCGAAAAAGGGCCCGATGAGTGTAAAAACGCACAGAACCTGAAAAACGCACCCGACTATGAAAAAAGAGCCTTGATGGCGGAAAAGTCAAAGGAAAGAACTCATCCTTGAAAAAATCCACCTGCGAAAAAAGGGCCCCGCTAGTGTAAGAACGCTGAGGGACTATGAAAAAACGCACCCGCTTTATGTAAAAAGGGCGTCACTCTGATACCAGCGTCTGTATTTTTTTTTGCCTACATGTGCGAGACTCGCAGTGCGAAAATAATCGCAGTGCGAATAAAGGTCTATTCATACTTATGACAAAACGTCCTTTGGACTTTGTCCAAAGGACAAAAGTCCTTTGGACTTTGTCCAAAGGACAAAGTCCAAAGGGAAAAGTCCTTTGGACTTTGTCCTTTGGACAAAATCCAAAGGACAAAGTCCAAAGAACAACGTATTCATACTTCTTGTCCTTTGGACTTTTCCCTTTGGATTTTGTCCTTTGGACTTTGTCCCAAGGACAAATTCTGAGTAGCGTTCATACTTCGTCCAAAGGACAAAGTCCAAAGGACGTTTTGGCTTGTCCAAAGGACGTTTTGGTTTGTCCTTTGGACTTTGTCCAAAGGACGTTTTGTCATAAGTATGAATAGACCTTAAAGCAGCATAGAGTGCGAAAGAAGTCGCAGTCCCCACTGCGAGAAAACTAACACTGTGTTAAAAATCGCAGCGCGGAAAAACTAGCAGAAAATAGCGGATTTTTGCGAAATTTTGGTAAAAAATTTAGTGTACAGTCGGACATTCTCTTGTGTTATATATTCTTGCTACATACAACAACATAAAGAAAGTGTCACAATCAGTATAATATTAGCGTGACTCTGACTTATAGCCATACATTGGTACGGGGGGGTCGGGGGGGGGGGGGGGGGTTAACCCCCCAAATTCTGAGAAGGGGGGTTAAACCCCCCAACTCAGAAGTGGGGGGAATAAAGGTTAACCCCCAATTTTGGAAAAATGAAGAAAAAAACTCTCTGTGAAATTACTTCTAACTGCCTCCAAACTTAAGTTTTGAGGTCAAAATGAATGTTTTAAACAGTAAAAAGCTCAAAAATGCAATAAAAAAGGGCTTTTTGACCTAAAATTAGCGTTTTTTACCTATTTTTTTAATCGAAAAACGATATGGGTAAAATGCACTCCAAAAACAAAGATATGGGTATTTTGCGTTTGGGATTCACTCCCTAATTTGTGGTTTAACCCCCCCCCCCCCCACTCCGGACCAACTTGCCCATGCATGCTTATAGCCTTAGAGAGTATATGTTTGCTAAAGATAAAAAGAATCACAGTCACTAGTATTTTATAACGATTTTGACTTTTTGTTTGTCATGATGGCGGCATGTCATGTCACAAAGGGCAACATGTCCTACTAATATGTACCTTCAAGCCCAACGTATATCGTCATTACTTAGTACGGCAAAATGAGCCAGTGTCATTATAAAAATACACGTGACTGTGACTCATTCTGTAGGGTCATGTCTTAAATATAAAATGAGTCACAGACACATGTATTTTATACGCAATTTGTTTTATTTTGCCCGTAGTAACGATGATATGCACTATATTTTTGCCCATTATGACATAAAAGTCGCAATTGGTATATAATAAACGCGACTCTGACTCATAAGGTTTTTGGTTTTTGTGTGTTAAATTATAAAAAGAGCCACAGTTACTAGTATTTTGTGACGATTCTGACTCATTCTGCCTCGGTACAGACGACAGCACCGGGCTCTCTTTGTCCGCCCTGGGGGCAAACTAGGCGGGCGATGTGTATAACAGCTGCTTAATAACCATAGGTGGGCAGCCTTCCGGATTTTTAGGGATATACCTGACCCTTGAAATTTGGGGGGTGGGTGTTCCAAAATTTTTTTTGGGGGGTATACCTGAAATAACCTAATTTTAGGTCCTGGAACCTCCCAAAGTTTAGTGGGGGTGTGCGGGGTACCGTCAAATTTTAGGGGAAGGGGTTGTCAGCTATAATCGGAAATATTAGAATTTTTTTTCCGGGGGTATAAAATAACCCCCCAACCTCCTTCGTGCCCACCTTTTAGTATTCGGACTCGCTGAAAGTCGGGGGTGTGGATAGGTGCGGATCATAGATGTTTTTTTGGGGGGGCGGTGAGATGTGTCGACCCCTCCCCTAGAGCCAAATTTTAGACCCCCCCCTGGAAAAAATCCAGGGCCTCCCTGCCTCCTCCCAAACCTCGAGAGCGGTCCCGCCCGACCATCCCCCCCTGGCAAGACTGACCAGACCTCCCCCCCCCTATCGAACAATTTATAAGTATAATTTTTTATTTATTGTAAAAAACACGGTTTTTTAGTAAAAAAACAGTGTTTAAATACACTTGTTAGGTCTAAATAAGCTGTTTTAATACATTAAATTCAATATTAGACCTAAAAACACTTAAATTACTGCTTTAAAAAAACTTTGTTAAAAATCTACCCCCCCTGGATTGAAATTTGAAATCTCGCATCCCGGGTTGACCTCCCCTCCTAAAAAGTCAGGGGGGTCCGAACCCCGGACCGTATGCGTATCCCCTAAAAATTTTGGCTCGCCACCGGAGTGGAGGTGGACCCCCTAAACGGACCTGACCAAAAACATCTATGGTTCGGATGCTAGGCGTTTATTCAAATTTAGAGAGATCCAAGGGGGTCAGATTTTTTTAACAAAGTTTTTTTAAAGCAGTAATTTAAGTGTTTTTAGGTCTAATATTGAATTTAATGTATTAAAAAAGATTATTTAGACCTAAGCAGTGTATTTAAACACTGTTTTTTTAATAAAAAGCCGTGTTTTTGACAATAAATAAAAAATTATACTTATAAATTGGTCGAGAGGGGGGGGAAGGTCGGGTCAGCCTTGCCAGGGGGGGATGGTCGGGCCGGACTCCTCTCGAGCTTGGGGAGGAGGGAGGCCCTGGGTTTTTTCAGGGGGGGGTCCGAAAATTTGGCTCTAGGGGAGGGGGAACTCGACCCATCTGACCGCCCCCCAAAAAAACATCTATATCCGCACCCTATCCACCCCCCGAATTTTAGCGAGTCCCAATATGTAAAAAAAGGTGGGCACGAAGGAGGTTGGGGGGTTATTTTATACCCCCGGAAAAAGTTATATTATTCCGATTATAGCTGACAACCCCTTCCCCTAAAATTTGACGGTACCCCGCACACCCCCACTAAACTTTGGGAGGTTCCAGGACCTAAAATTAGGTTATTTCAGGTATACCCCCAAAAAAAATTTTGGAACACCCACCCCCCAAATTTCAAGGGTCGGGTATAGCCCTAAAAATCCGGAAGGCTGCCCACCTATGGTTATTAAGCAGCTGTTATACAGATCGCCCGCCTAGTTTGCCCCCGAGGCGGACAAAGAGAGCCCGGTGCTGTCGTCTGTACCGAGGCAGAATGAGTCAGAATCGTCACAAAATACTAGTAACTGTGACTCTTTTTATATTTTAACACACAAAAACCAAAAACCTTATGAGTCAGAGTCGTGTTGTTTATATACCAATTTCGCCGCATATGTAGTAATGGGCCAAAAAAAAGTGCAGATCACCCATTACTACGGCAAAATAAGACACAATCCGTATAAAATACATGTGTCTGTGACTCATTTTATATTTAAAACATGACCCTACAGAATGAGTCACAGTCACGTGTATTTTATAATGACACTGGCTCATTTTGCCGTACTAAGTAATGACGATATACGTTGGGCTTGAAGGTACATATTCGTCGGACGGGTTGCCCCTTTGTGACATGACATGCCGCCATCATGACAAACAAAAAGTCAAAATCGTTATAAAATACTAGTGACTGTGATTCTTTTTATCTTTAACAAACATATACTCTCTAAGGCTATAAGCATGCATGGGCAAGTTGGTCCGGAGTGGGGGGGGGGGGGGGGGGTTCAAACCACAAATTAGGGGGGGGGGGAGTTAAAATCCGAGAAACGCAAAATACCCATCGCGAATTTTTTGCAGTTTTTAGCCTATTTCAATGTATTTTAAGCCATTTTAGACCTATCTTTACCTTATTTCCGCTTTTTTTGTCCCTTTTTCCCTTTTTCCCTTCTTTTTTTCTCCTTTTTCTTCCCCCCTGCTTGCACCCCCCCCGTTTTATTGCCCCCCCCCCCCGTTTCAAAAAAGTTGCCCCCCGTGCCCCCCCCATTTTGGCAATTGCCCCCCCCCCGTTTTAACCCGGGGGGGGCAGTGCACAGGTCTGTAATGAGCATCCTTCTGCGTTCTGTCTGAAGCGGGTCGTAGTTTTTGGTAATAACTTCATGAAAAATGTTAAAGTTTTTTTTGCAATCTAAAATTTCTTAAAATCAATTAAAATCCATAACAACAGCATAAAATGCTAAAAAAATACCTTAAACCATATAAATGTTAAATAAGCTTGAAATTGCCATTTAAGGGGTATTCTGTTTTTATTAATTCTAAATAATTGTAAATCAAATTTACTGTGACTAAAAAAATGGAACGTCTTAAGTGGGGCACACACCCGCCAGGCTTACCCTTTTCTTATGTTTATGGTTATTTGGTTGTGCATTACACAATTCAAGCTATAAACCTCGTAGATTTTTATGGTCATTTTTTAACCCTGGCGATTTGGACGGGGGATTTGTTTATGACCAGACGCAAAACACGCGCATTCCCGGAACGAAAATGTCATAATCTTCCTAAATCGTTTAGAAACAATACACGACCTTTTAAAGGGTATTTCTACATTTCCGTTTGGGCTGAGATTTACCAACACGTGTGCAAATAATATTTAAGGCAGGGATGGAGTTTTTTGGGTTCCAAAGTCGAAAAAAACCGACTAAAGCGAAAACTAGAAACTGCGTTTGATTTACACATGGACGCTGCTGATTTCCGATTTGAATATCTTGATTTGGTTGTATCTTGAATGCTATTTTATAATATTGGACTAAAATGTATTTTAGCAAAGAGAAAAGTTATATAATTATCAAAAACGTTTTTCAAAATATCTTTTTGTGATTAGTGGCATGGTTTATTATAATTTATTGAAATTGTTTATTCTAGAATGCACCCATATTGTTTTTCGATTTAAAAAAAAAATATGAGTGAAACTATAACACGCTAATTTTGGATGAAACTGCTTTTTCTGATTTTGAGCTCTTTAAAAACACCATAAAAACAGTCATAAAAATGCGAAAAGAAGATCATATGTGCAAAGGTTCATATTTTACGCTTGAATACGGTTATGAAATCGCTTACTTAAAGGGCGGAGCTTCGGAATTCTCTCCGCTTTAATGGTCGGAGCGCTGGAGCCTCATCTTACGAATTGCAATATGAATAGTGTACGGTTAACGTTTCAATAAATGTACAGCATTATTCGCCGCATATAATTCAATGTAAGAAGAAAGCTAAAGAGGCTCAAAGCTTCAAAGTTTCTTTTTCGTAATCAACTTTCCATTTGCAAGTGTCAGAAGTTGGGGCTTATTCTTCGTCGGTCCTTATTAGTGATGTTCCTAACCTCCAACATCATCATACTCGGAGCTAAAGCGAACTTCGGAGCTCCGCCTTTAAGTGAGCGATTTCAATTTTATTAAAGCTTGGAATATGGACATTCTTACATAAGTTATTCTCGCATTTTTATGACTATTTTTATGGGTTTGTAATAATTTTTCAAAAAAAATTTAACAAAACAGTTTATGGTACCACACTTTAAATTATTCAATGGAAATAGTAGAAAAATACGGCGGGGCTCCGGAGCTCCGTAACTCGAGAAGACATCGCTAGTCCTTATTGGTAGCCGCGCGCCTACTGTAAGATTATAGCTGAAGGGATTCACAAGCCCCTGCCGCGCAAATGTCAATACCCCCATATGCAAGTGGGGAAGTTGCACGCGCTATATCGTCGTTACTACATACAACAACATAAAGAAAGTGTCACAATCAGTATAATATTAGCGTGACTCTGACTTATAGCCATACATGGATACGGGGGGGGGGGGGGTGGGGGGGGGGTTTACCCCCCAAATTCTGAGAAGGGGGGGTTAAACCCTCCCAACTCAGAAGTGGGGGGAATAAAGGTTAACCCCCAATTTTGGAAAAATGAAGAAAAAAATCTCTGTGAAATTACTTCTGACTGCCTCCAAACTTAAATTTTGAGGTCAAACTGAATGTTTTAAACAGTAAAAAGCTCAAAAATGCAATAAAAAGGGCTTTTTGACCCAAAATTAGCGTTGTTTACCTATTTTTTCTTTAAAATCGAAAAAACGATATGGGTAAAACGTAAAATGCACTCCAGAAAAAAAAACGATATGGGTATTTTGCGTTTCTCGGATTTTAACCCCCCCCCCCCCTAATTTGTGTTTTAACCCCCCCCCCCCCCCACTCCGGACCAACTTGCCCATGCATGCTTATAGCCTTAGAGAGTATATGTTTGTTAAAGATAAAAAGAATCACAGTCACTAGTATTTTATAACGATTTTGACTTTTTGTTTGTCATGATGGCGGCATGTCATGTCACAAAGGGGCAACCCGTCGGACGAATATGTACCTTCAAGCCCAACGTATATCGTCATTACTTAGTACGGCAAAATAAGCCAGTGTCATTATAAAATACACGTGACTGTGACTCATTCTGTAGGGTCATGTTTTAAATATAAAATGAGTCACAGACACATGTATTTTATACGAACTGTGGCTTATTTTGCCGTAGTAACGATGATATGCACTATATTTTTGCCCATTACGACATAAGAGTCGCAATTGGTATATAATCAACACGACTCTGACTCATAAGGTTTTTGGTTTTTGTGTGTTAAAATATAAAAAGAGTCACAGTTACTAGTATTTTGTGACGATTCTGACTCATTCTGCCTCGGTACAGACGACAGCACCGGGCTCTCTTTGTCCGCCTCGGGGGCAAACTAGGCGGGCGATCTGTATAACAGCTGCTTAATAACCATAGGTGGGCAGCCTTCCGGATTTTTAGGGCTATACCCGACCCTTGAAATTTGGGGGGTGGGTGTTCCAAAATTTTTTTTGGGGGTATACCTGAAATAACCTATTTTTAGGTCCTGGAACCTCCCAAAGTTTAGTGGGGGTGTGCGGGGTACCGTCAAATTTTAGGGGGGAGGGGTTGTCAGCTATAATCGGAATAATATAACTTTTTCCGGGGGTATAAAATAACCCCCCAACCTCCTTCGTGCCCACCTTTTAGTATTGGGACTCGCTAAAATTCGGGGGGTGGATAGGGTGCGGATATTTATGTTTTTTTGGGGGGCGGTCAGATGGGTCGACCCCTCCCCTAGAGCCAAATTTTCGGACCCCCCCTGGAAAAAATCCAGGGCCTCCCTCCTCCCCAAAGCTCGAGAGCGGTCCCGCCCGACCATCCCCCCCCCCCTGGCAAGGCTGACCCGACCTCCCCCCCCCTCTCGACCAATTTATAAGTATAATTTTTTATTTATTGTCAAAAACACGGTTTTTTAGTAAAAAAACAGTGTTTAAATACACTTGTTAGGTCTAAATAAGCTGTTTTAATACATTAAATTCAATATTAGACCTAAAAACACTTAAATTACTGCTTTAAAAAAACTTTGTTAAAAAATCTGACCCCCCTGGATCTCTCTAAATTTGAAATCTCGCATCCCGGGTTGACCTCCCCTCCTAAAAAGTCAGGGGGGTCCGAACCCCCTGGACCGTATCCCCTAAAAAATTTTGGTCTTCCACCCGGGAGTGGAGGTGGACCCCCTAACGGACCTGACCAAAAACATCTATCGTTCGGATGCTAGGCGTTTATTCAAATTTATAGCAGATTCAAAATTATTTGCGGGGTAAACTCCAACCCCCCTCTCCCCCACCCACGCATGGGAATCGTATAACCCCATACCCGTTTCCCTTTTCCCCCTCTGCCCACCTGTGGCGGGCGTGGTTGAACTAAGGCGACGCGGCCATATTGCTATCCGGTCGAAGGCGAGCTAAGACAGACTAAACAAGCTCGGACGGTTACTTATATCGGCCGTAAAACGCCCGTCTCTCGAAGAAAACCGAGCTGAAAGTTGGAGAAAGCATCGTTCTTATAAGAAGTGGCGAGATTATATATATGCTAAGCAACTGGAAATCTCCAGAAGCAGAGAAGATGCGCAGTATAAACAAAAAAGGGACCTGTCAGGATAAGTTCAGCCATAAGTTTTCTGGAGTTTTTATATGTTTAGCGCTAAGGAATGGGATAGGAATTAAGCGATTCTACTGCTTCCAAATATTAAACTACGAAGCTAAAACCGCAAGGGAGAATCTCCGGAGCGTCATTTCGTAAATGAATATGACTTATTAGGGGCCCATACGCCGGGGATATTGCTAAGATAAAAGAGTTCAAAGTTAGGAAAAGCCTTTTTCTTATAAAAAACTAACGAGATTATATTTATACTAACCAACTGGAAATCTCCAGAAGAAGAAAAGATGCGTTACATAAACAAAAAATGACCTGTCATGTCAGAGAAAATGTAGTCATAACTTTTGCAGATTGGTTATGTGTAAAGCGTGATAGGGGGAATAGAAATTATTGATGCTCCTGGTCTCATACTCTAAATATTAGGCCCCGGAGCTAGGAAAACAAAAGACGAGAGGATTTCCGGAGTTCCGTCTCGTAAGTGAGTACTCTAGCGTACTTCAGGTTGGTTTATATAAAGGTTTAAGATATTCTAGTTACATTTTTAAAATTATATTTAACACTAAATTTATTTTTTGTTTAAAATGAAACAAAATTACTTTTTTTGTAATTTTTAATAAAACTAACAAAATTCAAAGAATTCAAACCTGCGTCCGGGTGTCTCTAGAAATATATTTTGCTAAACCGGATGATATAAACTGTATTTGAAAAGCTTTGAATTTTTTTTAAAAAAATAGTATAGTCTGGTAAATGTGTTTATAATAATTGAACGAAAGATTTTAAAACGCATTTAATTAAATTAAATTACTACCTGAACTAAATAAATATGGTTATTTTTTTCCAAAAAAAAACATGAAAGTGGAAATGTGATTGATTTTTTTAAGCATTCGTATTTTTTTTCATCTTTTTAAGATATCGAGTCAACTTTTAGCTTTTACATGAAATCTATTACTTCAATTCAATACATTATTACTTTTGACTCTTCTAAAGAATATAGTTATATCAAACGTGTCAATGAAAAAAAATCGTAGGTGTCCGCACTACCTACGTTTAGGAGTGGGATCTTTTCCTCAGAGCAGGGTATATACCAAAATCGGATTATGGTGACATTCCCTGGAAGAAAATCTCAAAAAAACTTAGGGATAATTCTCCTTCAAAATAGGCTTTAAAGAAAAACTTTAAAAAATGCTGAAAATGCTTTAAAACTGCCAATAAATAGGTTCTAAAATGGTAAGAAAATGAATGGGAAGTAAAAAATAGGCCTTGTGTGTGAGCGAAAATTTATCCTATTTCATGTGTTAAATTCACTAAAAAAGTAAACTTTTGAAATTTTGGAGTTAATAGAGAGGGGGTAGGGATAAGAGGAGGTGGGGATGGCGGAAGGGTATGAAAAGTAAAAATCGAAGATTGGAGATGCCATCCCTCTTCCCCCTCCTCTTGCTCTTGGGCACCGATGAAAAAAATTAAAGATTAATAAAAGTTGCAATCACGAAAAAAACAAAGAGCATTTGCTACTTGTTCGCACTAAAACTAATTTTTAATATATAGTAACAATACCAGGAGACTGGAATTTAATTGTTTTTTTTTATTTTTTGACGTATATTAGCAATAACCCCCAGTTAACTGTACTGTTAAACAGTACCTAGCAAAATAATATGATGAAAAATATTTTGATTTAGAAGCCTCTAAAATAGTTGCAAAATAATACGATTAAAAAATATATGGAGACGAAGAAATACCGAAAAAATAATATTAAATCTATTTCCAATTGACTATTATAATCCAAGTTTTGTAGCTTTTACGATCAAGACATATTTTCACCCAATGCAGTATAAGTAAAGAGTTTAATAACTCTTTTGATGGGGCGTTTGCCCTTAATAAAAAAATCAAATTCCTAAATTTATTTTTAGTCTTTGTTTACCTAATGAATTTTGTAAATTTATTATTTAGCAAATATTACTGTAGACTTTGCTCCAAGACCCACTTTTCCAATCAAATTGAAAAATTGGCTGGTTCAAGCCCAGCTCCAAGCCCCAATTTTTCAATTTAATTGGAAAAGTGGGTCTTGGAGCAAAGTCTACAATAATATTTGTTAAATAATAAATTTACAAAATCAAAAACCGCTACAAAATTGTACTAATGAATTTTATTCAATATAAACTGTTTTTTGAAAATTGTCGAAAACAAATTCAATTACACAAAGAACCTCAAAGTTTCAAAATATACCTCTTTTTTGAGGTAGTAGCTGTTTTGCCTTGTTTTTGAAGGCAAGTAAGTTAGGGCCCTTATAAAAACCCCATGGACAAATTTCCCATAGGCCAAAATCCCCATAAACGTTACAAATTCCCCATAACGTAGAGTAAATTCCTCATAAATATAATGCGTTTGCAATATTTCCTTTAAATTTTGACACTTGGAAAATACAACACAATTTTATCATGATAAAATTTAGCTTGATTTTAAAGCTTTGCTTAGGAAAAATTTAAAACATTTTTAATGCTTTTATTATTAAAACTTAGTTTTTTTAACACAATTTAGTTTGCAAACGCATTTAGTATCTTAATGTAAAATATTAATTCCTTATAGCGTTTTTAGTATTAACGTTTGTTAGCTGTCTTGAAGTATTATTAGAAATTGTTGTAAAATGATATTTTTTAAAGAAAGGCTTCCAAAACAGAAATCATTGTATATCGCACTTGAATTACGTCGAATTTGTTTTATTATCTGAGTTTTATGTTGCAAACAAAGCAATCGTTGATTTGGGATTTGAAAAAAATTAATTTATTAAAAAAAACTTTTGGGCCTGGTTCACATCGAAGTAAAAAGTGAGAACACGTTTACACTAGTGATGTTCCTCGGAGTTCCGAGCTCCGGGGCTCCACTTTTAGGAGCTCCGGAGCGCAGCTCCGCTTGTGGAAGACCCGGAGCAACCCCCGGAGCTCCGCCCAATTTTCCTACTAATTTTATGAATAATTCAAATAGTCTTTTTTAATTATTTATCACCACATATTTTTTAATTATTCATCACCACATATTTGTGGCCGATACACACCCGGAGGTTTGTACGGCCACCAAATATGTGACGACCTAAAATAGATGCGAAAATAACCAGGCGCTGAAAAATTTAGACAACCGAATTTATTGAAAAATTTAGCCGATGCAGGAATTGATCCCGTAACGTCCAAAGTCGACTCTGGCGTGCTATCCATTACACCACAGGCCGGACAATGAAATGGGAAAGATATTCGCGTTTTATTAACGCCTGTACTTTGAGTTTTCACGGAAGGGACACAATGTGTCACAAATATAAACGCACGGGAAACGATTTGTCACTTGTCATTACGGTGTGAGCTAGGCAGTACTGTATTATTGCGCCAGAGAAATAAAACTAAATTACAAGCAGTTGTAGTTTCGAAAACTTATGTTTTATCGGCAGTACGGCAGTTTCGCAAACTAATCGTTTAGTTTTTTTAAATTAAGTTTCTGAATTTGAATATATTTATCTTTTTGGTTAAAACAAACCAAGGACCTTGTCATACTGTTTTCAAATTTATATTCACACTCCAATATCATGCTTCGGAGCTCCGGCCATTCAAAGCCGAGGGAGTTCCGAAGCTCCGCACCTTAAATGAGCGATTTTAGATTTAAAATACATTTTAAATGACTCTAGCTGTATTTAAAAGTATTTTATTGTTTTAAATAAGTTTTGGAAAAAATTTAGTTTACAAAAAATGTTGACAAAATAATGCCATCACTCTTTAATTATTTACGAACTTAGTATAAAAATAGAGCGGAGCTCCTGGGGTTACTCCGAAGCTTCTAAAAGCAGAGCTCCGCTCCGGAGCTCAGAGCTCTGTGGAACATCACTATAGGTGAGAAAGGGGGGGGGCAGTGTGGGGTCCACCCCCTAGCCTCGAAATTTTGGGACCCCCCCTCGATGAAAATCTAGGGGGCCCCTCTCTTCCGAAATTTCCGAATTTTTTACTGACCCCTCTCTAGAATTTGAAATCGGACCCCCCCCCCCTTCCCCCCTCGGGAAAATTTCAGTTACTTTTTTATACTAAATTTTCTTCCATCATACTGAGCATTGACAAATTGCTTGGGATGACTCGGTTGTCAAAATGCTCGGGATGACAGATTGCTTGGGATGACTGGGTTGTCAAAATGTTTGGGATGACAGATTGCTCAGTATGGCTCCATTCACGGTTGTCAAAATGCTCGGGATTACAGATTGCTTGGGATTACTGGGTTGTCAAATTGCTTGAGACAGATGTTATTCCGGCGGCCGGTATTATCTTCATATGAGTAAGTAAGTAAGTGAATAAATAAATTCCTAACGTTTTCTTTGATTTTGAATAACTCCGTCGAATCACCTCTATATAAGTTGAAATCTGAAAAATATATTATACAACTGACAACGGAAAATCGATTGATAATCACAAATTTGTGATTTGAAAATTTGTACGGTCGGTCATCACGTATATGCAAATTTTATTTTAAAAAATTATAACTCGGCTGAATATAATTTATACAACTTGAAATTCAAAACATAGATACAACTGACAGCGAACTTGAAATTCAAAACATAGATACAACTGACAGCGGAGAATCAATTGATAATCACGATTTTGTGATTTGAGAAATTGTGCGGTCGATCATGACGTATATGCAAATTTTATTTAAAACAATTATAACTCGGCCAAATAAAATCTATATAACTTGAAATTGGAAACATAAATACAACTGACAACAAAGAATCGATTGATTATCACGATTTTGTGATTTGACAAATTGTGCGGTTGATCATGACGTATATGCAAATTTTATTTAAAACAATAATAACTCAACAAAATAAAATCCATATGACTTGAAATTCAGAACATAGGTCGATTTTGTGATCTGAAATATTGTGCAGTTGATCATGACGTATATGCAAATTTTATTTAAAACATTTATAGCTTAACTCGGCTGAAGAAAATTTATATGACTTGAAATTCAGAACATAAATAAATAGAACTTGTAACGGAGAATCAATTGGTGGCGACGTTTTTTTGATTTAACATTTGTGCGGTAAAGGTAAATGGGATTTACAGTTAGCAAGCTTATACCGTGAACTACAGGCAATAACACGGGTCTTAAATTCGCTGGTCTTTTAACGAACATATATATAACTGACAGTGGAGAATGGATTGATAATCACGATTTTGTAATTTGAAAAATTGTGCAGTGGATCAAGAAATACATGCAAATTCAAAGGTAATCTTCACGACCGCCGGTTACAAGACAAGACTTTAACCAGTTTGACATTGTGACAAAAAACACGAGTATTTAATTTATTATGTTTCATATAAAATAAAATGTTTTAACTGGGGACCGACCGAGGCAGAATTATTGCTGATGCCGGGGTCGCGGTCGGGGCCGGGGTAGGGAAATTTTGATTTGCCGGGGCCGGGGCCGGGGTAGAAAATTTTGCCCCGGCCGGGGCAAGATAAAAATTTTGCTGAATTTGTAATATTGGTCGTTTTTTTCAAAAATTCCAATTTTTTTGTAAACTATTTTGTTAGGTATTTAATAGTCACATTTTAGAATTTAAGCATTTGTGTAAGTAGAAAAATTTATTTTCTAATACACAAAGTTTTTAAAGCAGAACAAAAAAATTTCAGTATTTCGATTTTTTTAAACCTTAAATTATTATTTTAATT
Organism: Microlaimidae sp. YZB2_3; assembly: GCA_030248175.1. Classification (NCBI taxonomy): domain Eukaryota; kingdom Metazoa; phylum Nematoda; class Chromadorea; order Desmodorida; family Microlaimidae; species Microlaimidae sp. YZB2_3. Next base: position 14,425 of record JASAMX010033744.1, read on the forward strand.
TAGTATACACTACTGTTGTAAAAAGTAATGATTTTTTTATTATTTTCAGAAAAAGTAAAAGTAAGTTTTAAAAAAATTTAATTTAAGTAAAGTAAGAGTAAAAATAATTTGTGATATTTTAATTTGAGTAAAGTAAAAATAGAAGTAACGGTCGAGATTTTATTTAAGTAAAAATAAGGCCTATTTTTTAAGCAAAAATATGAGTAAAATTATAATAAAAGTGATTTTGCAACGGAGCAAAACGTCAATTTTTGGAGCTCCAGAGCTCTGTTCTAATGTATTTTATTATTTTTATGCATAAATTTTAATTTTGAAGAGTTTTTTAGTCTAAGTAAATGGTGGTTTAGCGTGTTAGCGGCTTAAAAAACTTTTTCTGAGACTCATTTTATAACAAGCCCATAGGAAATCTACTTGTGTTGAAATTACTTATATTTTACTTTAATTAATTTAAGTAGTTGTAGGAAAAAATCCGAGTAAGAGTAAAAGTCAATGTTAAACTTATTGTCAACGATCGTCGAGAGCCACAGAGTTTAACACACTGCAACACTAACACAATATACCTTTTGCAGATTTGCAGCAGTTTTTGGACGGGAAAAAAATCCCAACAAAGGGTTAAAAGTCGAATAAAAGTAAAAGTAATAAAGAATTCGTTACTTTTATTTGTTTAAGTAAAAGTAAATGTAACTTTTTACAACAGTAGTATACACTTTACGTAAGTATTAGAAATATATTCAAGTTTAAAGCTTAAAGTTTAAAGTTATACTTAATCCCACTAACCATTCTTAATACTTTTAAGGAATACAAATACAGCAAGAGTTAAAGCGTTTTTATACGGGGAGTATGTTTTAAATTAAAAATCAGAACTTGTTAAAGGAACTAAAAATAAAATTGGATGCCCATATAAAAAAATTATTTGACAATAGCGAAATTTCTTTATATCACAATAAATCGAATATGTTGATAATTGTAGAAATGTAACTCTAAAGAAGATGCTAGTCTTCAAGAATATTATTTTGAAGAAACATCTTTTTTAGAACTTTACTTACATGCCTCTATTCAACATTTTTCGGTCTAAACATACAGGAGGGGTTAAAACGCATCTTTTTATTTTAAATTGCTAGAACATTTTTAAAGTTTCATTACCACTTTTTAAATTGTAAATGGTAAAATAATTAAATTATTGCGTTTTAAGTTGTTAGTTTTAGTCATTTTAATCAGCTAACTTATTTTTTTAGCAAAAAATCATAAAATCAATGTCACATGAACTTTTGCAATGAAATTGTTTTTGTAATTTTGCACTAATTTTTGTAATTTCTCGAGATTTATTAAAAACATGGCCAAAGAAAATTTACAATTATACATTAAGTTTTTGAACAAAATTGTGCAAGAAACGCATAATTTCCAACGCACGCGACTTACGCAGAGATTTTTCTTGTTGTCAATACCTATTTTTTGTGTAATGCATTTCACGCAAAAGTGAAAGAAAAGGTCTCATATCCACTGCAAAACACTAACACTGTGTTAAAAACTGCGTTAAAAATTAATTTTAAAAAACAGCAGTGCGCCTATGAAATAGAAAAGAATGGAGGGTTTTCAGTATTAAAATCGCACAAATCCAAATTTTCAGCAAAAAATGTGTTAATAAACGTTTTTCTTTAAATCACTCCAAATTTCCTAAAATACATAATCAAATAGATTAAATAAAAGAGCAGTCGATAAAACTTTTATTCCAAACATAGTTATTGCAACGTTTCGGTAATGTCAAATTACCATCATCAGGCATTTCTAAATATAAAGCAATTAAAGCTACATAGTTACACAAGAATTAGAAGCAATTAGGCGATAAATAACGTAAGTAAAACACGTAAAAACCCGTAAAAAATATGTGCAATTTTTAAAAAAAAAATTTTAATAAAAATTTTTTTAAAATGATTTGGAAAGTTAAAAAACAAGTTTTGATAAAATTTTAAAACATTGAAGGTGAAACTAGACTAACATTGGTAATAAAAAAATGTGTTTTGTATATTAAATAATTTAAAACCTTAAACAAACACACAAGTGCAGTTGAAACCAAAAAAAAAACAGTTAAAACTTTGAAATGTTAAATTGATAAAACGGTGGAAACCATTAAAAATAACAAGATTGTTTAAAAAACAAACAGGGTTAAAAATACGAAAAAATTTTTTTTAAAAAGTTTTATATGGTAAAGGTAAACGGAACCGTAAAAGTATATTATACTAAAGAAATAATAAAAAGTTTTAAAACAAAAGGCCGATAAAAAACAATTTTTGATTAAAACAAACATTTTGACTGTTATTTAAAAAAAGTTATTAAAAAAGTTGGAGAGGAAGGGACGCGACATTTTTGTTTAGGGATGGTTTCTCTTGAGCTATGTGAATACTCTTTTTAAATAACAAATGAAAATCATTGGATGCGCGATATAAAATAGAAAAATCGTTAAAAGACGCATTATAACCACATTGCAATATGTGGTCTAAAACGGCGGACTTTTCTTTACGCATTGTGGTACGATCAGTAAGAGGACTTCGGCCATGGTGTTCAGATACCCTGGTGGTTAGATGGCGAACAGATTTACCTGTATAGGAACTATTGCAAGTTCCACACGTGAAGTTATACACCACACAAGATATCAAACACCTAGGAATTCGGTCCTTTATCCGAAAGAAGCCACCAATGCGACAAGAAGTAGAAAAAACGACTTTGCAGTTGACTTGTGGTAATGCCTTAAAAAAAGTCGAAGAAGTCTTTGGCGAGTTTGAGAAGAAACGGGGCCAAGAAAGGGTAAAGTTAGCACTAGTGGGCACGCTGGTACAGTTATGAGTTTTTTACTTGTGGGTGATTCTGTAAAAAATTTTTCGAAAAAACGTTTTATACATTTGTTCATAAAAAGATCTCCATTACTCCATTACAGATGTTTTAAATCCAACACGGAAGTACATTCTTTAAGAGCATATGAATCTTATGTACGTCCCATTTTGGAGTATGCAAGTCCTATTTGGAACCCTTATCTTGTTAAACACATTGAAGTAGTTGAAAAAGTTCAACATAGTTTTACTAGAAGAATATTTATATGTTGCAATCTACCCAAAAGTAATAATGAAAACAGACTTAAATACCTTGATTTAGAAACTTAAAAAAAAGGCGTGAAAAATTTTATTTATTTCAGTGTTTTAAAATTATCCACAATTTTCGTTGTTTAAAACCAAACGACTTTTTTTGTTTAATAAAAATCAAACCAGGGGCCACACCTTTAAAATTTTAGTTGATCATTGTCGTGTTAATTCCAGAAAACACTTCTTTAGTAACAGAGTAACAAATCCTTGGAATAATTTTAAAGCATCACAAGTCACTGCCAATGTGCTTTCTAGCTTAAAAAAAAACGCTTTCATCTGACTCAAACTAAGCGCTTTCTTTAAAAGCTTTAAATCAAATTAGTAAATCAAATCTCTTATAGTGTGTGCATATTTTCCCCTACCTTTTTAAGGTAGGTTGCTTTAATTGACTTTTAACAACTTATATAATTATTAATATGTTGTGTGTATATTTTCTTTTTTTTCTTTCTTTCAGACGAAACTTCCGGACATCCAATCCAGACATTAAGGAGTCTATGAAAAGTTATAAACAGGGAAAGCGTTTGTGTGGACTGTTTTGTTTTGGTTTTGTTGTTTTTGTTTCTACCAGACGATCGTGATGATTCTAGGAAATTTGAACGCCAGCACTTGATCGCCGAGCATTTGACCGCCAGCATTGGAACGCCGCGCTCTTGAACGCCGAGCATTAGACCGCCGCAGTACGCGTTGCTTTAAAAAGGACGTTAAAACTCCCCGCCAAGGTGGGTGTCCGGAAATTTCGTCTTCTACATCTCGTCTTTCAACATCTCGTCTTCTACATCTCGTCTTCGGAAAACTCGTCTTTTAAACATCTCGTCTTCGGAAAACTCGTCTTTTGGATGCGATTTTGTAAACGTACTTTTTAAAATGCGAGTTTTCACCCCAATGTAAAAATTTTCCTTGGTTATAGGTTTAGGAAAAAAATAACTCTTTTACTATTAAGTTCAAAAAGCATCATTAAATACAAATTTATCGTGATAAAGTTTTGCTTAATTTTTGGGTTTTGCTTAGGCTTAGATTCCCAGTTTTTTGAATAAATCATTTAATAAAAGTTTATCGTGATAAAGATTTTGCTTGATTTTTGGGTTTTGCTTATGCTTAGGTAAAAAAGGTTTTCAATACATTGTTTTAGTCAAAAAATAAGAGAAACTTGTCTTGTGAAAAGTGCGTTTACAAAATAGCATATAAAAGGCGAGTTTTCCGAAGACGAGATGTTTAAAAGACGAGTTTTCCGAAGACGAGTTGTAGAAGACGAGATGTTGAAAGACGAGATGTACAAGTCTGTTTCTACAATTAAGCGCCCTTTATAATATTTAAAAAAACGCAGGACAGCAGGCATATGAACACACAGTGGTGATGTTCCCACACAAAACTTTAAAGGGAACCTCGGCTTTTTTGGATCTTTGGAGCAACCCCTGAAAATCCGGAGCTCCGCCCTACGTACTAATGTTGGGAATAATTAAAAATAAGTGACACTACAGATTATGCAGTCAACAATTTTTTCTTGTAAACTTAATTTTTTTTTAATTTATCAAAAAACAATAAAAAAGTTGAAATTTTTTTGACTAAAATTTTTTCATAATTAATTTAAAACAACAAAAACAGTCCTTAAAATAAAAATAGAGTAACTAAAATGTATTTCAAGTATAAATAAACTTCAAATCGTACATTTTGAGGGGCGAAGCATATACAAATTAAAATAAATAGCATATGCAAATTCCAAAACACGAACGTAATTTGATACTTTAAATTTTAATGTATTCGTTTATTTCACAATAATCTAAAGTGTAATTAACGTTTCAGACCTGTGCACGGTCTGAAAATGCCCCCCCGTTTTATTGGAGGATTTGCCCCCCCCTCGTTTTATTGCCCCCCCCACCTCGCCAAAAAATGAAAAAGTACCCTGAAAATATGACGCCATCTTTGACTGATGATGACGCCATCATCGCGAATTTTTTGCAGTTTTTAGCCTATTTCAATGTATTTTAAGCCATTTTAGACCTATTTTTACCTTATTTCCGCTTTTTTCTGTCCCTTTTTTCCCTTTTTCCCTTTTTTTTTCTCCTTTTTTTATCTTTTTTTTCTTTCCCCCCCCCGTTTTATTGCCGCCCCGTTTCAAAAAAAAGTTGTTCCCCCCCGTGCCCCCCCCCCATTTTGGAATTGCCCCCCCCCCCCCGTTTAAACCCCCGGGGAGGCAGTGCACAGGTCTGAACGTTTTTATGTTCTTGAAAACCGAAATAAAGAGTTAATATTAAAATCAAGATTCTCTAAAAAAACTTTTTAAATTCATTCAACATCCTAAAACCGTCGGCAACTCCCTGACGGTTTTCAATATAAGATTTTATGCTATTTTGCAAATAAATATCTTTGGCAATAATTTTTCAGATGTCTTTTGATTTTGGAAAATTACCACTTAATTGAAAAATAGCTTTATTAAACTTACTGTTTAAAAAAGGCACCAAAAGCCTAAAAGAAAATTATCGTCCAATTTTACTTACATCTTTTTCTTGTAAACTAATGGAACAGCTTGTCAAAGAAGAAATTCTTGTCTTTTTCCATATCATTTTGTCAAGGTTTCAACATGGTTTTAAGGCAAAAAGTTCTACAATAACACAGCTGTTGGAAGCTTTTAATGAGTGGACGCAGGCACTAGATAGAAGATAAACGTCTAATTGATGTCATTTACTTAGATTTTGCCAAGGCCTTTGACACCGTGTCACATTATAAAATAACCGTCTAGTGAAATTTTGTTGCACCTTTTCCAAAATGTTTATATCTTTTTGTAAATAAGGTTCCAAACTGCACTAGCATACTCCAGAATTAGTCTAACATAGGACTTATATGCTCTGAAAAGATTAATTCTTAAGTTTGAATTAAATGTTCTAAAAATTAGTGATATCACTCTCATAGCTTTTTTTGCTGTGATTTCAGTGTTTAGAGAATTTAATATCATGGGATATATAAACACCTAGGTCACGCACCAATTCTGTAGTTGCAAGTACCTTATTACCAAGCTTATATTTACAAATTAACTCTTTGCTATGATTTAGAATATGAAGAACTTCACATTTATTATCTGATAATTGCAATTGTTAGTTTTGTGACCAGCTGTGACCATCTAAATCTTTTTGAAGTCTTAAGGTTTGAATCATACATGAGCAAGTTGGTCCGGTCCAGAGTGGGGCCATAAAAAATTTAAAATTATAGCCAAATCAAATAATGTGTCGATTATGGGTAAACATTTTGTAAATACTGATAAAATCGCATTTTTGTGTCTTTTGATACAAAATTCAGGAATCCGCAAAATATCCGCCAGTTGTCCGCAGAATTCCAAATCCCAAAGTATATTCTGTTACTATTGAGAAAAAATTTTAAATATTTTAAAAAATAATTTCGAAAGAAAATTAAAAATTTCATTCAAATCTTCAATATAAAAAAAATTTATTTATTCTTTTTGCAAAGAAAAAACAACACTTTAGAACAGAAAAACAAAACATTTTTAGACAAAAATAAAAAAAACACTAAAATTTTTGTTTCCAAGAATGTTATGGTTGCTTTTCTGCCAACGTTCGCTAAAGTTATACAAGAGAAACAAAAAAAAGCGAAAAAATGGATTCTAGGAAATTTGAACGCCAGCACTTGATTGCCGAGCATTAGACCGCCAGCATTAGAATGCCGCGCACTTGAACACCAAAGATTAGAATCCCAGCATTAGACCGCCGCAGTACGCGTTGCTTTAAAAAAGATGTTTAAAATCCCCACCAAGGGAGTTTTACCTCCCATCAAGGCAGTGGCGTGCCCAGGGAGGGCGGAAGCCCCCTCCCCCCACCCCCGAAATCCGGCGAAGCGGGATTTTTTTGTAAGGGGGAACTCTTACGTTTTTTGAATTTTGGGAGAGGAAATTTTTTTTCTTAAATATTAATACAGGAACTTACCTGATGCCTTCCAAAAGCATTTTAATAGTCAAAAAACCAAATTTTCCTCGCTTTGCGGGTAGTTTAAATTGTCAATTTATCTCAGTTTTTCAATTTCAAGGCATACATGTTAAATAAAACTACTATAAACATTATTAACCTTTTATTAACATTTTAAACACATGTTTTAAATGGATAGGAATAAAAAAACCTTAAATTTTGTTTTAATTATCATCTGGAATTAAAATTTCTAGTGTATTTTAGCGCCTTAAATTAAAAATTTTCTCCCCCCCTGGGGGGCATTCTGCCCCCCGCACCCCCTGACAAGGGGCTCTGCCCCTTGACCCCGCTGGTGGGCTCTCACCCCCCAGACCCCTCATTACTGGGAAGTTGCCGCCCCCAGACCCCTTTTCAGGGTTAGTATTTACCCCTCCAGAGCTCTTTCAGGGGAGCTCTCGCCCCCCAGAACCCCCAGACCCCCCCTTAGGGTTAGTATGTACCCCCCAGACCGCCCCCCTCCAAAATGATATCCTGGGCACGCCACTGCATCAAGGATCAAGAATAAAAAACTTAACAGAATATAGAAAAAATGTTTTCAATAAAATATTTAAACAAAGCAATGTTGTTTTGGAAATAAACGATAAGTCAAAAATCTAAATTTTTCCTAAGCCTAAGCAAAATCTAAAATCAAAGAAAAAATTTAGTAAATTGTTGGTTTTTTACTTTATTGATTAAAACTTGATGTTCCTGAACCTAAGCGAAACCTAAAAATCAAACTAAATTTTCATGATAAATTTATATTTTATGCTTTGTTTTTTTTAAATAAACTTTTGTTACTAAGACTAAGCAAAACCTAAAAACTAAATGAAAAATTAATGCTTCTTTTTTGTCACAAGCAACATTTTTTGACTAGGATGATGCACACGCCTTGACGTTATTAAAGGGAGTTCACAATAGTTTTGGGTTGGGGAGTTTATATTGTCATAGTGCTGTGTTGATATAATTCCCTAAAGGTGGCGGAAATAGATAAATAGAAATTTGCATAAATTTTATACGCAATCCTGTGGCGGTCAAGTCAAATGCTCTGCGTTCTAATGCTCAACATTCAAGTGCGTGGCGTTCTAATGCTGGCGGTCAAATGCTCGACGTTCAAGTGCTGGTGTTCAACACCCCCCTAGAGGAAAATCTAGGGGGGCCACCCTCCCCCCAAATTTCCAAATTTTTTACCCCTGACCTCCTTTAGAATTTAAAATCTGACCCCCCTCCCCCCCTTGGGAAAATTTTAGGTACTTTTTTACACTAAATTTTTTTACTTTTTTATTCATGCTGTTACACCCTTTTTATCCCAGAATATCGCTTTTTATTCAATAAAATGTAGTATTATCCTATAAAAAGAACAATTATTAAAGTTATTATGGTTTAAAACTGTTTTGCTTTGGAAACCAACCCCACCTGACCCCCCTCTAGATTTGAAAATTTGACACCCCGGGTCGACCCCCCCCTAAAAAGCTAGGGGGGGTCTGGACCCCTCTGGGACCCCCCTCCTAGAATTCAAAATTTAATTTACCCTGGGTAACCACCCCACCTAGCTTCCCCGACCATTCTCATCTATGGGCTCCACCCTTCCCCCCCCAAAAAAAATTTTTTTTGTAGTACAATCCGCCCATACATGGGAAAGTTGGTCTGGAGTGGGGGGGGTTAAACCCCAAATTAAGGGGGGTTAAAATCCGAAAAACGCAAAATACCCATATCGTTTTTTTTTCTGGAGTGCATTTTACCCATATCGTTTTTCAATTTTGAAGGAAAAATAGGTAAAAAAACGCTAATTTTAGGTCAAAAAGCCCTTTTTAATGCATTTTTGAGCTTTTTATTGTTTAAAACATTCATTTTGACCTCAAAACTTAAGTTTGGAGGCAGTTAGAATGCATTTTTAAAACATTTTTTTCATTTTTCCAAAATTTGGGGGGGTTAACTTTTTCTCCCTCCCCACTTCTGAGTGGGGGGGGGTTAACCCCCCCCCCAACCCCCCCCCCCCCTGTGCCCATGTATGAATCCGCCCCCTCCCCCAAAATAAAACTGGGTACGTCCCTGCCTCAAATACCCCATTTTTAGCGTTTTTACTACCGGAAACCCCAAATTTTAGGGGGTGTCTAAGGTACCCCTAAATTTTAGGGGGGGGGGTGTCGGCTATAATCGGAATTTTGGGGGGTATACCCATACCCCCTAATTCCTCCCCTGCCCACCTATGCCCCCAATACCCCACACCCCAGCCCCGCAATTCCCCTCCCCCCATTTTGGGATTGCCCTTTTAGTAAACCCCCCTGGGGGAGTGCAGAGATCTGTAACATATTGTGTTTGTGCTTTCAGCACTAAAATCTTTAGTTGTAAAATACTCACCGTTTTTTAAAATATAGTTTTACTCCTTGTTGAACTAGTATTTTTGGCCTAGTTTTAATATCTACAAATATTTTTTGTAAACGATGTAATAAAACTGTAAATGATCCAAATGACGTAATATATACCAATAAAATCAAAATAAAATTTAGAGATGGATAAAAGAGGTGCGGTTGTCCCCAAAAAAGATAAAGACAAATATTTTTTGCAAGAATTTGATTCACAAGCAAAAGGTAAGTAATTTTAAACCACTTCAAAATTGTGTTTTAGGCAGTATCTAGATTGCATAACAAAAATGTTTCACTACTGTACTAGAAATTAATTCCCTATCCCTGCATGCAGTGGCGTGCCTTGCCCAGGGGGAGGGGCGGCTGCCCTCACCCTCCGAAATTCAGCAAAGCTTGATTTTCAAAATTCAATTTACCCGGGGTAACTACCCCCACCCTAGCTTCCCGGTCCGTTCTCACCTATGCAAAGGTGGTTTTAGAGGCCTATCCTGTTGTACAAAAATTTTGTCAATAAAGCGTTTTATACACATATCAAGAATTTTAGCAGGGTATCCATTCCATTCTGTTTAAAAATGTCCCATAGCTTCATGAATTCTGTGTGAACATTATTTAATGTATTGAAAATAGAGTAGGAACGAAAAAACAGCGTTAAGAAAAGACCAATTTTATAGTTAGTTGGGATAAAGCTGGTAAAATTTGTATATACACCACTAAAGGTGCTTTTCCGAAAAATTGAAGTGATGAAGTGTCCATTTAGAACCTGGATTTGAATATTTAAAAAATGAAAAATAGTTGTCGTTTGGTACTTCAGCTGTGAACTGCATTGAAGAATTTTGGCTGTTCATAAAGTCCTTAAATTGGGGATAATGAGTTGGGTCCTTAAAGAGTAGAAAGATGTCATCCACATATCGTCGGTATAATAATCGCTTAAACATAGTACGGCACTTACCAAGCCAATTTTGTTCATGATGTTCATATTTTATATATTCTTGTTTAAAGCAGACCTGTGCACGGTCTGAAAATGCCCCCCCCCGTTTTATTGGAGGATTTGCCCCCCCCCCCCCCCCCCCCCCCCACGCCAAAAAATGAAAAAGTACCCTAAAAATATGACGCCATTTTTGACCTATGATGACGCCATCATCGCGAATTTTTTGCAGTTTTTAGCCTATTTCAATGTATTTTAAGCCATTTTAGACCTAGTTTTACCTTATTTCCGCTTTTTTTGTCCCTTTTTTCCCCTTTTCCCTTCTTTTTCTCTTCTTTTTCTCCTTTTTTTCTCTTTTTTTCTTTCCCCCCTGCTTGCCCCCCCGTTTTATTGCGGCCCCCCGTTTCAAAAAAGTTGCCCCCCCGTGCCCCCCCCCCCGTTTTGGAATTGCCCCCCCGTTTTAACCCCGGGGGGGCAGTGCACAGGTCTGTTAAAGTAACATGTATCGTATACTTGTATATTTTTAAACGGTATAACCATATATGAACACGGTCACCGAAGCTAGGGGGTGTTTACCCCGGGTAAATGACATTTCAAAATCTAGGGGGGAGGGGTCCTAGGGGGGGTCGAAACCATACATGGGCACAGGGGGGTTGGGGCGTTAACCTCCCCCCAAGTTCTGAGAAGGGAGGTTTAACCCCCCCACTCAGAAGTGGGGGGGAGGGGGGGAAGAAAAGGTTAACCCCCCCAATTTTGGAAAAATGAAGAAAAAAATGTCTTTAAAATGACTTCTAACTGCCTCCAAACTTAAGTTTTAAAGTCAAAATCAATGTTTTAAGGAATAGAAAGCTCAAAAATGCAATAAAAAGGGCTTTTTGACCTAAAATTAGCGTTTTTACCTATTTTTCCTTCAAAATCGAAAAACAATATGGGTAAAATGCACTTCAAAAAAAAAAACGATATGGGTATTTTGCGTTTCTTGGATTTTAACCCCCCTCTAATCATACATGGGCAAGTTGGTCCGGAGTGGGGGGTTAAACCCCAAATTAGGGGGGGTTAAAATCTGAGAAACGCAAAATACCCATATCGTTTTTTTTTCTGGATTGCATTTTACCCATATCGTTTTTCGATTTTGAAGGAAAAATAAGTAAAAAACGCTAATTTTAGGTCAAAAAGCCCTTTTTATTGCATTTTTGAGCTTTTTATTGCTTAAAACATTCATTTTGAGTTCAAAACTTAAGTTTGGAGGCAGTTAGAAGTCATTTTAAAGACATTTTTTTCTTCATTTTTCCAAAATTGGGGGGGGTGGTAACTTTTTCTCCCTCCCCTATTCTGAGTGGGGGGGTGAAACCCTCCTTCTCAGAATTTGGGGGGTGTTAACCCCCCCCCCCAACCCCCCCGTGCCCATGTATGCCTCTAATTTGAGGTTTAACCCCCCCACTCCGGACCAACTTGCCCATGTATGGTCGAAACCCCCCTCGCTTTCTAGAGGGGGTCGACCCGGGTGGAAGATTTTAAAACCTAGAGGGGGGTCAGGTGGGGTCCAATTTCCGAAACAAAATACTTTTAATAAAATCATTAAATGTTTAATAATAGTTTTTTTTTATAAGATAATAACTACATGTTATTGAATAAAAAGCGATATTTAGGTATAAAAAGGGTGTAAAAACATGAATTTGTGTTAAAAATTTACGTTTTTGGAAGAAAATTTAGTATAAAAAAGTACTTAAAACTTTCGCGAGAGGGGAGGGGGGGGGTCAGATTTTAAAATCTACAGAGGGGGCCTGAATTTTTTTATAGGGGGGAGGGGCCAAAATTTCTAGGCTAGGGGGGTAGACCTCATCCTACCCCCCCTTGTTCATCTATGGGTAAACCAAATGAAATTAAAAATAAATTATATTAATTTAAAAGCCTGCGAAGCGAGGAAAATTTGGTTTTTGAAATATTATGCGGTTGGAATGCAGGCTTTTTGGAAGTTTTTCAATTAATATTGAAGAAAGCTTTTTTCTCTCAAAATTATAACAAAAACGTTAAGAGGAATCCTTTAAAAAAATCAGCTCTACCGGATTTCGAGGTAGAAGAAGGGACCAATAAAACCCCGGGGGCAGTGCACAATAATAATATAATATAGGTAAGTGAACAAAAAAACATCTGATTTTTTCCAAAAAAAAAACACCCCCATATTTCCTTAAATACAACCTAAAACTGAAATTTAAAGGTTTTAATGAAACCTACGCCAAAAATTAGCATGGAAATATTGTTTTTTACTTATTTTAAACTCAAAATTTGAAAAATATGAAATTTTAAAAATTTTGAATTTTTTTTGTCGAAAACGAGTTCAACTCGGCTGTGCTATGCTGTGTTTGGAATATCGGTATTTTTGACCCTTTAGAGCTACATGCATGAAAATTAACATCCTAAACGAATAAGACTAGCTCCTTAACGTGGTAACCTTAGTTTTTAACTTAGTCGCACCAATTTTTTTATAATAGGGTTTGTTTTTTGGAAAAACGCTGCGAACAAATTTAAGTGCTTTTTCCAAAAAAAAAACACTATGAAAATCACTTAACCATACATGGGCGCGGGGGGTCGGAGCAGGGTTAACCCCCCCCCCCCCCGATTCTGAGAAGGGGGCTTTAACCTCCCCCCCCCCCTCAGAAGTGGGAGGGCGGAAAAAAGGTTAACACCCAATTTTGAAAAAATGAAGAAAAAAACGTCTTGAAAATGACTTCTAACTGCCTCTCCTCTAAACCTAAGTTTTGAGGTCAAAATGAATGTTTTAAGCAATAAAAAGCTCAAAAATGCAATAAAAAGGGCTTTTTGACCTAAAATTAGCGTTTTTTACCTATTTTCTTCTTTAAATCGAAAAACTATTTAGGTAAAATGCACTCCAGAAAAAAAAGATATGGGTATTTTGCGTTTCTCGGATTTTAACCCCCTCTAATTTGGGGTTTAACCCCCACCACTCCGGACCAACTTGCCCATGTATGCACTTAATATTTAATAACAACTTCTAAAAGTGTTTGAACTTCAAAAATATATATAAACGGCATTTAAAATAAATTACTTGTCATATGGAGCATTTAACAAAAATATAAAATTTATTATTGAGACAAAAAAGTAAAAAAACAAAAAAAATTTTTTTTATTTAAAAAATTTCATCACTGTTTTTATTTACTTAAATGTTTGTTCGGCTTTGTTAAAAATAATTCTACAGTTCAAAAACAGAGCCTCAACCAAGAAAAAGTTATGTTTTGTATTAAAATTTTAAAATTCATGTTTTTCTGCTCACTATTATATGTCAAAAGATTAAAATTTTCATAAAATCACTAAACTATGTAAAATAATTTTTGAAACTGCTTTTCTGGGGTAAAAAAATGTGTAGATAGATGAAAAATAGTTTTTGTAGCTCTAAAATTGACAAAAAATTACAATTATAAACAAAAAAGTGAAAATGATATTTTTTGAACTTTTTTCTCCATGTAAAAATTTTTTAATAAATCCAAAATTTTTGCAAAAAATAACTTTTCTTGTGTAAAAAGTTGTGTAAAATCCATTAAAACTAAAATTTTTACTCTAAAAAACAGAAAAAGGGCTAAAATTTTAAATTATTACTAAATTTTTTTTTAAATTTCGAGAAAAAAAAACGATTTTTTTCAAACTTCTTTTCTATATATTAATCAAAAAACCTATCTAGGTAGAAAAACGTTTGGAAAGCTTGAAAATGTTATTTTTATTCAAATAGTTTAAGAATTAGTGTTTTAGGAGCCGATTTTCGAAGTGTTTTTTTTTTTAGGAAAAAGTGTTGTTATGTTTTGTTGTTTTTTGTTTTTTTTTGGAAAAAGTGAACGAAAAAACACCTTTTTTTCTAATTTTCTCATTTAATAGGATATATTTATGAAAAAATGGGTATCAGAAGCTGAAAAAGTGCCCAGAAAACCAATGGACCTAGGGGGTCCGGGGGGCAGAATGCTTTTGAAAGGCACTAGGAAACCTAAATTTTAGTAATGAATCTTTATTTATTTTCTGTTGTTTTTTTTAAATAAATACAACAAAATAAAATAGTTTTAGGTATTTTATTACCATTTTAATAAAAAAAGAACAAACGTTTTCTAAAAACAAAAAAAACCTTATTTAATTTTAGTTAAGTCTTTATAGTAAATGCTTCAGTTATTAATACTAAGAATACAGTTATTAATATTATAAATAAATAACTGAAGCATTAATAACTGAAATTAATAACTGAAGCATTAATGATATTAATGCTTCAGTTATTAATACTAAAAATCCTAATAAAACCGCTTTTTTATACCAAAAAAGTGGTTGAATCGTGATACTGCCGCTTTTATCCAAATATTTTCACACAAAACAAAAATACAATATTTTTAAACTCACGCAGCGGTGACAACGGGGGGGGGGCAGCGGCAGGGGGGCGCTCCACCCCCCCCTGGCCTCGAAATTTTGGAGGCCCCCCCTAGAAGAAAATCTAGGGGCCCCCCCCCCTCCCCCCAAATTTCCGAATTTTTTACCCCTGACCCCCCTCTAGATTTTGAAATCTGCCCCCCCCCTCCCCCCACGGGAAAAGTTTAGGTACCTTTTTTATACTAAATTTTCTTCAAAAAATGTGAATTTTCATCACATATTCATGCTTTTACACCCTTTTTATACATGAATATGGCTTTTTATTCAATAAAATGTAGTATTATCCTATAAAAAGAACAATTATTAAAGTTATTATGGTTTAAAACTGTTTTGCTTTTGACACCGGACCCCACCTGACCCCTCTCTAGATTTCAAAATTTCGCACACCGGGTCCAATCCCCCTAAAAAAGCTAGAGGAGGTCAGGACCCCCCTGGGACCCCCCTCCTAGAATTCAAAATTCGATTTACCCCGGGTAACCACCCCCTCCCCTAGCTTCCCCGACCGTGCTCACCTATGAACTCACTGCACTAATGTTTTGAATTATAAATAATTCCTTTTTGATAAATAAGATTTTTCATGAACCTAAATCATTCAAACCGCTTTTTTATACCAAAATAGTGGTTGAATCGTAACTTCCTGCTCTTTGATACTGCCGCTTTTATGCAAATATTTTCACACAAAACAAAAATACAATATTTTTAAACTCACTGCACTAATGTTTTGAATTATATTTGAATTATGAATAAATAATTCCTTTTTTATAAATAAAATTTTTCATGAACCTAAATCATTTTAAATAATGCATTTTAGATAGCTTTAATACATTAAAGAGTGATTTGGAAAAAAAATTTTTTTCTAATTTTTTAAAAACCCAAAAACCCTTACAAAAATTTTTGCCTTCCCAAAATTTGAGGGGGGATTAATCCCCCCATCCCCCCTGACTACGGCCCTGTATATATATATATATATATTAATATATATATGTGTATGTATGGGTTTGCCTGTGGGGCTAAGTTGGCCAAAAAAGTCGACGGAAATGTTTTAAACTTAAATAACTCCATGATTACAAGAGTTTTGATTGTGATCATAGATGAACAAGGGGGGTATGGTGGGGTCCACCAGCCCCCCCCCCCCTAGCCTCAAAATTTTGCCCCCCAACCCTAGAAAAAAATCCAGGGCCCCCCTCCCCCTAAATTTTGAATTTTTTACCCCTGACCCCCCTTTAGATTTTGAAATCTGACCCCCCTTCCCTTCCCCCTTCTTCTTCTTGGAGGAGCCGTTCCCCTCTCGAGAAAATTTTAAGTACTTTTTTATGCTAAATTTTCTTCCAAAACCTGAATTTTTAACACAAATTCATGTTTTTACACGTTTTTTATACCTAAATATCGCTTTTTATTCAATAAAATGTTGATTATCTTATAAAAAACTATTATTAAACATTTAATGGTTTAAAAGTATTTTGTTTCGGAAATTGGACCCCACCTGACCCCCCTCTAGGTTTCAATATTTTCCACCCCGGGGTAAACACCCTCATCCTAGCTTTTTGACCGTGTTCATCTATGATTGTGGTGAACATTTTAAAAGCTTTTCTAAACATTTAGCTTTAATTTTAGGTACCAAGCATAGTTAGGCAGGGGGTTCGGTGGTTATACCCCCCAAAATCCCGATTATAGCCGACAACACCCCCCTAAAATTTGGGGGAGGGTCCAAATACTAAAAACGCTGAAAATGGGGTATTTGAGGTATACCCCAAAAATTTTTTTGGGACACCCCGCCCCCCAAATTTGGGTGGTCGGGTATACCCCCTTCCCAAAATCCGGGAGGCTGCCCACCTATGGTACCAAGGAAGGCAATCTAATATATGTGTTGAGAGCTACATCCGTTTTTTCTGACGCCATAAATTTTCGATTTTTTTACAGGTGGTCAAACTTTCATACCTGGAGCAATATTAGCGCGAGTTATTTTTTTGAACTGTGTTATTTTGGTAGTAAAGTGTTCGGGGCGTAATAGAATGCTAATTTTGGCGCGTTTTAAAAACTATTTTTTTAATGGCACCTGGCCAACATAGCCCTAGCATTTTTGCACTTGGTGGGGCTAAGTTGGCCTTGGCCATGTACTTTTTGGTCCATTACTGGCGTGTTTAGATGCGACACTCTTGTTCTTGTGCGACTTTTTCTTTAAATTTAACTTAGTTTTTCTTTTGTATTCGCCACTTCGCTCCTGACCCATTTCGCCCCCAAGAAATTTTTTCAAGTTTATTATTTTTTGCTGGAACCAACGTTGCTTTTGGCACAATTTATTACAAAAAAGATTTGTTTGATTTTTAGGTTTCGCTTAGGTTTAGGAAAATATAGGGTTTTCATCTCTAAGAGCGTCGCAAAAAAGGCAATCACAAAATTTGGCAGGAGCGAAGTAGCGGAAGCGAAGGCTCCCCAATTCATTTTTTATATTATAGGTCTTATATTTGGTTTATTATAAGATATAAACCGCAATCTTTCATGAAGGACTATATTGTTACAACATTTGCTATTAAACATGTGTGAAATGAATATATTATAGTCCTTTTTTCTGACAGTAAGTATAGAATGCCTTTAAATTTTAATGTCAGACTATTTTTATGGGATTCGTTTAAAAAACAAAATGATTAATCTCTTCGACCGATTTGATTGAGTAGCCGTGCAATTCGTTCTTAGTATACAAATGCGTTGTGCCGTTTAAGTCTTCTAAAAAAAACTTCGCATCTTTCTGAGCCAAACGACGATTAATAATTTAGCAAACTAATAAATTAAGGTCCTGTCTTTATTTTATTTTATATATGAATTGGCAAAACAGTTGTATAAAGCTACGGTTTTGTGGAATATTGAGAAAAAACAAACCAAAGTCAAGTCGCTATCAACTGACTATTGCGGCTAAATATATACAGGGCGGTTAAGTCAACTAAAGCTTAAACCTAGTGCTTAGAATTTTTTGTGATTCAAAAATGCAAATCCATTCTTATGATCAAGGGCGTAGCCAGGGGGGGTTGTAGGCATAGGTCACCGAAGGGGGGGGTGTAGGGGGGGGGGTCACCCCCCCCCTACGGCCTCTGAGACCTATCCCCCCCCTGAAGGCCCCCATTTTTGACCCCTCCCCCCCCCCATCGACCCCTTGAACCCCTGACCCCCCCCCCCTAAGGCCCATTTTTGACCACCCCCCCCTAACTAGACAATCCCAAAAAATGATTAAAAAATGGTCAAATTTCGTCAAAAAATTGTCAATTTTGGTCAAAAAAAGGGGACCCGGGGTGTGACCCCCCCCCCCTGCTTTTTTTCAAAAAAAACACCCCGGGGTGTGACCCCCCCCTGGAGGTCAAAAACCTCCACACCCCGGGGTGTGGACCCCCCCCCCCTGAGCCGTCGAAGGTCGGTGACCTATGGTTGTAGGGGTGGCAAGGCAACCCCCCCCCCTTTTGGGTTGGCGGAGGTAAAAATTTGGGGGTCCGAAGAGAACAATTTTAAAAAATTTCCTCGCGCTTCGCTCCGCTCAGCGCTCTACATTTATATACCTTTTTACAACATTTAAGTGATGTTTTTAATGAATTTCAAAGACAATTTTAGAAAATTTTTTTCGTGCTATCGCATGATTTTCAATGTTATACCTTTTTAAACCAGAAATTTTTCAAGTTTAACTTAAAAAAACAATGCAAATAACAACAAAAAGAATCACCTAGCGCGAGGCGCAAAAAATTTTACCCTTTTTTAATGTCTTTTTTACGGTATTTTAAAAATTTGTAGTACAAACTCCTACAACCCCCCCTTTCGAAAAATTTGTATGGAGTACAACCCCCTCCCCCTTTCCGAAATCCTGGCTACGCCCCTGCTTATGATACATACTTAATAGAATTTTAGTGCTAAAATCGAACCTCTGGCTGTGCGGCAAGGGGGGTTGTGTGTGTGTCTAAACAAACAATTTATTTGATTATCCAAAATATATTAAAATTTTTTATGTTGATATAATGTGAGCAGGGAAAGAAGGGGCTAGGCTATACCCTCAAAAAATTCGAAAACTGCCGAGACTTCTCCATTCTAAAATTTGGGGGTCTCCTCCATAGGTCACCAAAGGGGGGGGGGGTGTAGGGGGGGGGCCCCCCCTACGGCCTCTGAGACCTATCCCCCCCCTAAGGCCCATTTTTGACCCCTCCCCCCCCCATCGACCCCTTTAACCCCTGACCCCCCCCCCTAAGGCCCATTTTTGACCACCCCCCCTAACTAGACAATCCCAAAAAATGCTTAAAAAATGGTCAAATTTCGTCAAAGAATTGTCAATTTTGGTCAAAAAAATGGTACCCGGGGTGTGACCCCCCCCCGGCTTTTTTTCAAAAAAAAAACACCCCGGGGTGTGCGTGTGACCCCCCCCTGGAGGTCAAAAACCTCCACACCCCGGGGTGTGGACCCCCCCCCCCTGAGCCGTCGAAGGTCGGTGACCTATGGTCTCCTCAGTACTAAAAACGCTAAAAATAGGGTATTTGAATTTCGTGGATACCCCTACCAAAAGTTTTGGTACATTATATGTACATACGTATTATATATCTTTGGCTTTCGGCATAAAGTTGAAGAGGGAAAATATATATACCTCTTCCCCTTCCTAAAATGGAGAAAATCAAAAAAATCCGGAAGGCTCCCCACTTGGTTACGTTTTTTATATTCCGTTTTAAATTCCCTGGTACCTATTGTGTAATGTATACTATATATAATTTCGGCAGGCTGTCCACCGAAAAGCGTCATTTGTTCCGACTGCTTTAGATAAAAAAAACTTAAAAAATACTAAATCCGAACTGAAAAACAGGTCGGTGCAAGTTCACACAGGCGCTCTCTGAGATAATTTCCGCGGGATTCTTGACGATGATGCCAGATGGTTCCACTCCCAGCTGTATGTAACAAACTGCCGCGTCCAAGTAGATTTATGCAGTTTAAACTGGGAAAATGGAGGGCAAAAAAGCGAGAGAGGGTGGGATGCCCCCCATAATTTTAGCATAATTAAATCAATAGCATAACTAAAATAAGTTATTTAGGCCTTAAATTAAATGTGTTTAAAAAACTAAAAAATCTCTTAGGGCCTAGAGGAGAGAGGAGGGACTTGCTTTTTGAGCTGTGGACGGAGGAAGGTACGCCTTGGATTTTTCTTTCAGGGAAGCATAGAGAAGTAGGAAAGAAGGGGGTTTATACTATACTTATACCCCCAAAATATCACACACACACAACCCCTTAAATTGGGGGGTAGTCGCCTCCGCTCCCCCACCCCAAATTCAGGAAGGGGAGAAAGAGTGGGTACTGGGGTTTCTTCCTAGCAATAAAAATCGTAAAACTGGAGGTATATTTGGGGCATAAATGGGCAAGTTAGTCCGAAGTGGGGGGGTTAAACCTGGATTTAGGGGGAGGGAGGGGTTAAAATTCGACAAACGCATTTTACCCATCGGTTTTTTTTCTGGAGTGCATTTTACCTTTTATCAGGGACGTAACCGGGGGGGGGGGCCGCCCAAACGGTCGGACAGTGAGAAAAATAAGGATAGTGGTTGGGCGGGTGGGGGGCCGCCCCCCCCAGATAGTAAAATTTGGGGGTTTTCAGAGGCTAAAAATTCAAAATTTTCTAGCGCCTCGCTAATCGCTCGGTGCCAAACTATAAAATAATTTTAGTATCCCAATTGACCCCCAAAAAATTTTTTCGCTTCGCTCAGCGGTCACTTTCTATAGTATGCATACATATATCTCGCTATTTATCTTGTCTAATGCTAATGTTATTTCAAAGTCAATTCAGTACAATATTTTTTATAAGTAATAAGTACTACACAGAAAGCAAAACAAACAATCATATTGATTGATTTATGTACCTCCTAAATTTTTCAGCCGCCTATAGCATAGTAATGGCTCGGATTTTTTTCATATAGGTAGGTAGGTAGGTACCCTAAAAAACATGGAGTCGAGATGCTGCTCATGTGCTTTGGTTTACAATGTGGGTGTCGCCAAGGGGTCTGAAAGGTATCTAAATTCTTTTTTTTTGTGAAATCCAGGGTCTGCCAATGTCGGTGTGCTAATGTAATTTTTAACTAAGAAAACATGTTTTTACCGCTAAAAACATTAGATAATAGGTTATTATTAGGCGAAAAATAGTGTATTATACAGATTTATCCACGTTTATCCCTGCTTTTTAATGTTTTCAAAAATTAAGGGGGGAAGGCCCCGCCCCCCACCAAAAAAAAATTTCCGAAGGGGAGGGGTTTGGGTTGGGGCTCCACCCGCCCCCCGAAATTTTTTTTCTGCTACAATCCGCCCCTTTCAAAAGGAAACCCTGGGTACGTCCCTGCCTTTTTGTATTTATTTTGTACAGCTAACTTGCTTTAAAACTTAAACAAGTGTGCTGCGATCTTTTTTTCTCTTTTGTTTGTTTTTAAAAGTGTATCGTAGTCGATAATCAAAATTCAATATACAAAGGATTGTTTAATGGTGTAGATGAAGAAAATTGTGTAATTATTTGAGTGATATATAACGGGTGAGGGTGAGGTGGTGATGTTACCCCATAGCATCTAAAGCGAGGCAGTTGAGCCGAAGATTCCCCCAGTATCCCCCAGACGGAGTTTGAGTTAGTCGGCTATATACGTATGTAATTTGACAGCTTTAAACAACGGATGTGAAGTTCGATCTTCGTCGAAATTTAACGGCAGTTCTATCTATCCCGATAGAGCCGGACTTTTTGATAATTGTCATTCTCGCTCGTGAACTTGCCTTGCCCGGAACAAGATTTGAATTTAGTTTTTTTTTCTGCTAACGCGATTTGGATGCGGCCTGCGCTTCCTGTTTGTGTGTGTATTGAATGTCGAACGAAACAACGATATTTTTGATTTTGCAGTCAGTGGAAGTAGCGTTGTCGGCGCCGAATTCCCTCAAAGCGCTGAAATAAATATAATATATTTGCAAAGTAAAAAAACAAACTTTAAGAAAAAAATAATTAGACTAAAAATATTTTTTAACTTGTTGCGAGGAAACTACGTCGTTAGTTGCAAATGAATATCATATGTTCCGTCGTTCTGTAGTTTTATGCCGGTTTACTCCAAACAAAATTAAATTAGGAAAATTAAACCCCACCAAAGGTAGCCTTAAAACTTGTTACCCCTGAGGCTCAGTAATATATTATTCAGTACATTTTCGTTTTATTTTTTGCGAAGTAATAAAGAACTGAAAAGAATAATATATATGCCGTTAAGTCGGGACGGGACGTTAAGATAAAAAGGCTATTTAAGCCCAACCATTGAACTTTAAAATCCTGTTCCAGCTTATCTACCCCTGAGACATTGGCAATCGTCAATAAGAAGTTTTTTCTGTCTTTTCAGTTTTATTTTTCTTGTGTATATATAAGAAATATATATATAAAATATATATATATATATAAATCAGATGAATTAACTTTTCTTGGGTTTTTTATATATATGAAAAATATATTTTTGATTTAAATGAAACAGATTTCTTAATTTCTTTTGTTTGGGTAATGCGGATTGATATCAGAAACGTACCGAGGGTTTCATTTTTGGGGGGGGGAGGCGGATTTTGGTACAAAAAAAATTTTGGAGAGAGGGGGCTCCGCTCCCCCACTCACAAAACTTCGGCCTTCTTTCATTTTTTCAAACTTTTTACCCCCGATATTTGAAATCTGTTCCCTCTTTCCCTTCGAGAAAATTTTAAATATATATACTTTTTTTATCCTAAATTTTCTTCTAAGAACTTGATTTTTTCACAATAAGTCGTGTTTTTACACCATGTTTTATACTCAAATAGAGCATTTTATTGAATAAAATGTTAGTAGGTCGTATATATTATGCTATAAAAACAATTATTGAACATTTAATGGTTTAAATATATTTTTCTTTGGACACCGCAGTGGCGTGCCCAGGGGGGTGAAGGGGTGGCCGCCCCCCCTCCCGAAATCCGGCGAAGCCGGATTTTTTTGTAAGGGGGAACCCTTACGTTTTTTGAATTTTGGGAGAGAAATACAGAAACTTTCCTGATGCCTTCCAAAAGCATATTAATAGTCAAAAAACCAAATTTTCCCCGCTTCGCGGGTAGTTTAAATTGACAGTTTATCTCAGTTTTTCAATTTCAAATCGATTTTGCTGCTCAATAGTTCCGGCATACATGTTAAATAAAACTACTATAAACACTATTAACCTTTTATTAACGTTTTAAACACATGTTTTAAATGAATAGGAATAAAAAAACCTTAAATTTTGTTTTAATTATCATCTGGAATGAAAATTTCTAGTGTATTTTAGCGCCTTAAATAAAATTTTTCTCCCCCGGGGGCATTTTGCCCCCCGGACCCCCATGACAAGGGGCTCTGCCCCTTGACCCCGCTGGGGGCTCTCGCCCCCCAGACCCCCCATTTCTGGGGGCTGCCTCCCCATAGGTGTTTTTGGTCGGGTCCGCTAGGGGGGGGTCAACCCCCGGGTGGAAGGCCAAAATTTTTTAGGGGGGGGGTCCGGACCCCCCTGGTTTTTTAGGGGGGGTCAACCCCGGGTGCGAGATTTCAAATTTAGGGGGGGTCCAATTTTTTAGCAAAATTTTTATAACTCAATAATTTAAGTGTTTTTAGGTCTAATATTGAATTTTATGTACTAAAACAGCCTATTTAGGCCTAAAAAGTGTATTTAAACACTGTTTTTAACTAAAAAACCGTTTTTTGACAGTAAATAAAAAAATTATACTTTCAAATTGGTCGGGAGGGGGGGGGTCAGACCAGACCGCTCTCCAGCTTTGGGGGGGAGGACCCCCCTGGATTTTTTCTACGGAGGGTCCAAACTTTTGGCTCTAGGAGTGGTGGTGGACCCCTCTGTCCCCCCCAAAAAACACCTATGTGCCTCCCCCCAGACTCCCCTCAGGGTTTGTATGTACCCCCAGACCGCCCCCCCCTCTCCGAAATGAAATCCTGGGCACGCCACTGGGACACCGCACTCCATCTGACCTGACTTCACTATAGATTTCGAACTTTTCCATCTCAGTTCGACCCCTCTAGAAGGTTAGGTCGGAGATCGAGTACGCTTCGATCCGACCCCCCCCCCCCTAGGATTCCCTTCCTAAAATTCAAAATGTCATATACCCGGAGCCAGAGTTAACCCCCATAGTTTCGGTGACCATTTTCATCTGTGCCGCCTTTCAGCAAAAAGTACATATAAAATGTAATGAAAACCGCTCCAGGCAGTGGAGACAGCGGAAGCGGATATATTGACATATATTGACATATACTCAATTGACATACATATATATATTATATACGTTGAGTTGAGTTAAGATTGTCACTTGCGGTTTTTTTGTTTCTTATCTTTTACGCCTGTGGTATGGGTATCGGTATCTGTTTGATGAGGTTAGATTTTCTGCGTTTGTTTGTTCACGTGTGGCTTTTGGACCGAATTCCATTGCATAACAAAATTTGAATGGGAAAATTTACCGCTCCCCCCCCCTATCCACTTATATAAAAGGCAGCTGCGATTAAAATGAATTATATAATTCGCTTTTCGTATGTCAGAGGTTTTTAAGCTAATAAACCAGCAACATTTGTTTGTAGTGTATGTGTATAATAATATATACACCTCAGTTATTTAGGTATATAAATTTTTATATGTTTTGATTAAGTTCAAGTGTCTTGATAAA